>CANXYI011306570.1:0-13366 GCA_948208565.1 Hura crepitans | reverse complement strand
CATGTAAATAAGTATTTCATTTAAAGTATTAATGTCACATTTTCACTTAGAAAAAAATGTCATATTCAGAATATATAACAAGCATAAGTGTGTATTAAACATGAAGAAATTGGGTTATTGATTACTTGTTGTTTGACCAGACAACTACCTATAATTCTATAGCAATTGATAGTAATTGCCCAACTCTCGTCTTTAGGAGATTGGCCTTTCTTGAAATATATTTTTATATAACTTCTATTAAGGAAAAATCATAACCGTTTTATTAAGAAAACATTATAGAAAACCATTTTATTTGAGGTTAGGCTTTTGATGTGTAAAATAAGTTATTAAACTACTTATTACAACCTAAAATTTACAAAAAAGATAAAAAGTACAAAACTAAATAAACAAATAAAGAAGAAGCAATTTAGTCCCCCTTTCTGCGACATCAAGTTTATGCGGACTCAGTATGGCCACCAGTCTATATTCATATAGACTGTAAAATGTCATAATAATATGTCTATCTGGGCCTTATACCTAGTAAGAAAAATCACTCTTATACAATTAAAGGAGAAACATTAGTACCACAAATAGTTATCCGTGAGGACCTAAGAACAATACCAAACAAAATGATAACAACTTGTGTGATAAAAATATGAATGATCAATATTATGCCTAAATAAAGATTATTACTAAGAGAATGTCAAATTAATCATGCAAGGGAAAACATGAAGACAAATACTAATGTTTATGAGAATTGGAATTCAAATCATGTGTCTGTACGGAGTAGATTCCTCATGACAAGCAGTTTGTGTGGAACACAAAATAAAATAAGCATACATAAAACATATATATCCATATGGATTATGATCCTTTTGAAAAGGAGTCTGTGCAGACCATACATTAACTCCAGAATATCAATAATATGCACAATAAGGAACAAAAGAGTCATACAATATGATAATAAAATATAAGCATGCCAACATGGTAAGCATAATGCGTTGAAACATAATGTACAAAGTAAATTAAAATCTATTATCAAAAAATAGTCCACATGGATGTCAAACCGTAAACATATCAATATATTAAGTCCGTGTTGGCCTTATCATGCATTAAGATAAGTCTGTATGTTTAGAGTGTCAATTATGTAATGGTTACATCATCTTAATAGGCAATTACATACATTTAAAATAATTCAAAATAATAGCCTACTCCTACAAATGATGTGGGGATTACATAAAATCACCTTACATATGATTAATCATGAGAGATCATTAGTTTATAGAAGCAACATAAATGAATAGAGATGAATACAAATAGAGGCCTCAGATCTTACCTTGTAAATAAGCTTCAGGCAACAAAGCAAAGGTAGGGTTTTAGAAAGAACAATTATTTTTTAGTGTGAGCTAAGGTTTATTAGAGCAATTGCTACTTGGGAGTCCATGCTTAGACTCTCACAATTTTGCAGTTACTCTTAGTGATTGTTAGTGGTGAAGCTAGTTAATGGCAGGTGTATTTATAGTGTTTCTAGGGAGTATTATCATCTAGAAAGAGGAGGAATCTTGCTAGGACAAGGAATCAAAGTCCAAATAGGAATATTATGCTTTTAGAAGATTTTCATCAGTAGATTCATATGCACTTTAGTCACTAAGTCCATCTAGACCTAGGCTTTGGGTTTACCCTAGCATTTCATAGGCCTTAGGCCTAGTTTCAGGTTGAGTCTATATAGTCCATATGGCTGTAAAATTTGGTTAGTTCGGGCAAACTATAGGCTATGGGCCTATTTTTTAGGTTGGGTCTTTGTTAGTTGGTGGGGACTTAATAGCACCAAGTCTGGGTGGACTTATACCCTCGTGGAATTAGTGTAATTAGTGGAATTTAAAACATGTGTCCATATGGACTCCATTCACCCCTGCACCCCTAGTGGAATTAGTGTTAGGCTTCAAGCTTAGGCCTATTAACTTAAGCCCTCTACTATTGACATAAATTCCCATCTTTTTTGTAATTTGGGTTGCACCTTAAGCTTTTTAGGTATGTTTAAAGTTTAAATCCATAGGAAAGTTCTAGACCCAAAATCCAAACATCTATAGTTGCCCCCACTTTGATGTGTGTTGTAAAATGCTAGTGTAATAGTACACATCAAAGTACTTAAGATATAGTAACATACCTAAAGTTTTGTTGTTTTGCCTCTTTATGGTCCAGTTCACTGTTTCATGTCTACATGATATAGCTTGTCATCTCGTACCTTCACATTAAACTTGTTGCATGTTTTCATGTCTTGGTATTCGCACCCCTTGGTGGCTTTTAATGTTTGCACCACTTGGTTGCTTAGCATTTGCACCTTTTTGGTAGCTTTGTCATTTACCTCTCTTAGCAACTTATCACTTGTATCTCATGGTGGCTTGTCATTTATATCTCTTAGTAGCTTTTGATGTTTACACTCTTTGGTAGCTTTAGAAAGTTGGTAGTTTGCTATATATATGGTTAATATGCATGGAAGATATATGTTTTTATGTAGGAAAACATGTTGGCAATTTAGAAGAATGCATGTTTTCATGGAAGAAAAAAGATAATGCATGTTTTCATGAATGAAGAACTTAGAAACATTAGTAGTGACTTAGGTTAAAATGTAAGGATTATTCACATTCACATATGATGTGTTGACAATGGATGATACATGTTTTCATGTATAAAGAACATAGGAACTTGTTGGTGATTCAAAAGATGTGTTGATGCATGCTTTCATGCATATAAAATGTATTGAAGAATTAATAACGATGCATGTCTTTTATTTCATAAAGGTATTGATGTGGGATGATTGTTTTTGCATGTTTTCATGCCAAGGATTATACATGGAAAATGTGGAGGTGAATAACACATGTTTTCATGCTTAAGAAAACATGGAGATAAATGATATATCTCTTTATGCATAGAAGAAAGTAGAGATAGAGTGATGTATGTTTTGATATAGAGATAAATCATAAAGATAAGTGATGCATGTTTTCATGCGAAGGAAAACATAGAAATCAATGATGTATGTTTTCATGCAAAGGATGTGTGATGCATGTTTTCATAAAAGGAAAACACAGGATAAGCGATGCACATTTTCATGCAAAGAAAAACATAGAGATTATTAATGAACATTTTTATACATAGGAGAACATAGAGATGAATGATGTATGATTTTGTGCAATGGAACATAGAGATAAATGATGCATGTTTTCGTATAAAGGCTGCCTGGAGATAAATGATGCATGTTTTTATACAAAGGAACATTGAGATAAATGATGCATGTTTTTATGCAAAGGAATGTAGAGATAAAATAATAAATGTTTTCTTACAAAGGATGCTTGGAGATAAATGATGCATGTTTTTATACAATGGAACATAGAGATAATTGATACAAGTTTTCATGGGAAGGATGCCTAGATATAAATGATACATGTTTTCATACAAATGATGCCTAGAGATAAATGATGCATGTTTTTTTTGCAAAAGGAAGCCTAATGCATGTTTTCATGCAAAGGAATGTAGAGATAAATGGTACGTGCTTTCAGGCATGAAAAACATGACTATGTTTAAAAAAGATGCAAGTATTCATCCATATGATGCCTGATGCATGTTTATATTCATATGGAAAGAGTATTGGTGGGAAAACATATTAATGCTTGAAGACTAATGGATGATTACATGCATGAAAATTATTGATGATGTTTGATGCATGTGGGAAAATATTGATGTTGTTTAATGCATAGTTGCATGCATAAGAAAAAAAAAAGAATTGATACATGATGTCTTATGCATAGCATAATAGTAAGAGCATTTAAGAGTGATGTATGTTTTTATGCATAGGGAAAAGGCATGTCAGCATGATTGTGTGCATGTTTAAATGTTTATAGTATGAAGAAGGATGTGTAGACAGATGTGAACAAATGTGAATGAATTAAAACACATCCTACTGAATGGGTGCATGTTTTTGAATAGATGTGAATGAAATGTTTGCATGTATGCATACCTAATAAATTATAAATATGCATGTATATGTTCGTACTTAATTTTCTTTAAATGAATGTGTGAATTTGGTGATGCTAGTACATATGTGTACCTAATAAGTATTTATGATGAATGTGATGTGGTAAGTAAGTGATAACTGTGGTGACCTACAAGTTTGTGCTTTGTAATGGATGAATATGAGTTTGTAGATTTTATATAGACATAAATTGAGTGGTGTATGTATGCATTGATGTAGGTTCTTTTGCCTAAGTTATTCCTAAAGGAGCTAATGGCAAATCTAACATTTATTTTCCTAGATTTATATATAAATGTGTCTTCCCCTAGATGAATAAATCATGATCACATCTTTTCCTAGATGATTGAAATATAGATGTATGAATGATGAAGGAAAATGGGTATCTTTTCCTATAATGGATGTATGGGTGCATGTTTTGTTATTGACAACATTCTCCCTTCAAACTCATCATAGAAAACTTAGGTTAGAGGTGTGAAGTGGTAGGCCAAGTTAGAGAAATGTGAAGTTAAGCTGATGAAAATGTTAATGAAGGTGTAGAGAAGTAGGTTGAAATGAGATGTTAAGATAGTGAAGAAAGGAATAAAAATGTTCCTTAGAGGAGAGGAAGAGGTCAAATGGAATAAGCTGTAAAAGTTTTGAGGTAAAATGTCAATTCATTGTGGATAGCATTTAAGAATGTGTGGCAAAAGAATGAATGATTATGCTGAATAAGTGATAGAGCATGTGGATGTATGTAATTGCATAGTATGGTACCATTGTTATTTGCTGGTCCAAAGATTTTCCAACTAAATATTTTCTCTCTACCTCTAATTTTTGCCTAGATCGCCCTTAATAGGTTTTTGATCTAGCAAGGTATGCTTTAATTTTTTCCTTAGCCACCCTTTGCAAGTTTTTAGCCTAACGAGCTTCTTTATTTTCTTTTCTTCACTTCTTTTTTTTTAATTTAGCTTATCCATATTTTTTAAGGCTTGGGATCCAATCATGCTATCTTGGATTAATTGTATCTAGACTTACAATATTTGGAATGGCTTGAAGTTAATCATGTAGACTCCAATTGATTGGATTTGAAGTAGCATTCTTTGGAATGAACTTTTGTAGACTATAAACCTGGAGTGATATATCTTCAAGATGACATCATTGGAGGTTAATAGAGCTTTTCATGTCAATCAATAGCTTGTTATGTGTGCTAGGTTTGCACCCCTAAGTGTTTTGAATCCTTTTGCTTTTCTGTTAAATGTTGAATGTCATCTTTCTAACCTTTCCATGCACTACATTATTGATATCCCTATTATTAGCTAGTTCAAAGATTTTCTTGGCTGAATATTTTCTCTCAATTTCACTAACTTTTGCTTAGGCTTATGCTTTTGGTTGATTAGCCTAGCAGGAATTAGAAAACCCTTTTTTTTTTATGGAAGGCAACAATAGTTGAAAAGAGAAATGCTCAATTGTTTGAGGCAAATGTTTCTATTTTTATAGGATTTCAAGTTTTAACATTTTAAGCCTTCTAACGTTTGGATTTTTTTATGAGCCAAAATTGAAAAATTTTTTATGTTTAGAAAGGTTCTTAGGTTTTGAAAGAAACTGACTGCACAAAACTCCTTTTGGTAACATGAGTTTCATGCTTTAATTTTTGGAGCTTCTTGAATTTACACCTCTTTTAAGATTGAAGAAGCATTCATTTGTGTTTTAGTTATTATCTCACATTCGAGGATATTTCTAATGCCTTATAAGGAAAGATCAAGTTTTTAGCTTTGGAATTGCATGCAGCAGTGGTGAGCCATTCTTAGGTGAATCATGAACCATTTGTGATACATATGGACTAAGCTGATCAAATTTGTTCTTTTTCTCTTTTTCTTCTTTTTCTTTTTCATTTTCTTTGCTTTAAATCTCTCAACTCACTTTTAAGAGTACCATGCTATGCAATGAACGAGGTAAATGCAAATGCTTATGGAAAGCTAAAATGGTGTTTTATTAAACCTTAATCATTCCAACATAAAGGAAAGAAATAACTAGAAAAGAAATAAAGATAGTATATCATATCTTTATTGAATCCTTCAATATCCTTGATTGTCATAATCTTACAATTGGTCAATAGTTGGCTTATGAGGTGGCAGACTGAAAGTTAGCAAAAAAGAACCTCACTTTTTAGAGAACTGAGGAATGACAATGAGGTTTGGTAATAGGCGATTTTTAAAATTAGATATCACACCCTAGTCTATGAGGTATTGGATGGCTTAATGTAGGGCTTTGCAATTATTGGTCAGGTGGCAATTCTTCTAATGATAAGCACATTATAGGTTATGGTGATGGTTAGGTGCAAGTGGTAGGGACTGATGTTTTGGTATTAAGGGTCGAATAAGGTTTTCTTCTTTCAACTCCTTGAGCATAATAGACAAAGGCTTATTCAGATGGGGTAAATCTATGAGAGATCTTTCTTCACCTGGTTGCTTTGTTATTACTTGCCCCTAATATCAAATTCATGCCTTTCCAGTTCTCCAAAGCACCTTATTGTTAGACTTCTTAAATCTTCTCCTCTACGAATGTTATTATCCTTCATTCTAGTATTGCTATTGCCTTACTTATCATGCCTTTCATCACCAACTTACTTTCACTTTTGGTTTTAGGTTTGGTTGCCATTTTTTTATGGTGAAGAGTGTTGAATAAAGGAAAGTGGTAAGTCTTTTCCTTTGAAGAGCCTAAGCGAAGGATGATCCATGTAGTTAACATGATATGTATGGTTAATATGATAAGATGCATGTCTTAATTACTGTGACATTATGTATGGTCAATTATTGATATGTATGAAGAACGTACATGGGTGTGAGTGAGGTTTAAATGAATGAATGTGATACCCACTTTAAAAGAGGTGATACTAAATGACTAAAGATACATGGTAATGTCTAGGTATGGTATGCCATATGTGAATATATAGGTATGTGGGTGAGGTTTGCATGGTGGATACATGTATGGATGAATGTTGTAGGACTAAGCCTTAATACGATGTATGAAAAAGTGAAGTTAAAGAATAATGTTATGCTTGGGCAACATATGTTTTGGTTATTGTATGAATAAGGTCCTATAAATTTAGTGTATGTATGTGATTGCCATGATGCTAATGTTATGCATTATGCCTAATAATGTGCATGATTCCTAGTAATGCCTATTAATCATTGATACATCTTCTAAGAGAGAACTAAAGTTGATCTATTTTGCATAATGTGATATAGGATTTTCCCCTTTCTATGTTAAAGTCAAAATGTATTTATACAAACATTTGAATGTAAATTTATTGTCCTATTTTATTAAAGAAAAAGAAGTAATTGAAAAGATTACAAAAGCTAAAAGCTAAACTAAAAATACAAGAGAAACAAGATTAATTAGGGGAGATTATGGCTTCTAGATAGGGTATCTGCTTAGCATCGATGAGATTATGAATGGTATGATGAAGATTCTTACAATCGTCTATAACAGGTCTTGTTTTCTAATGATATGCATAATATAAATCGTGTTTATGTTTAGCTGAAAATGGTCTTATCAGAGGTTGCTACGATTATGATTGAAATTTCCCTTCCTTTATAAGCTTGTTCAGATACCAAGACATAGGTCTACCTAATTTTGAGAAGTGACAAGTGTTAACATTGTTAACATCCATAGTTTGACTTGGGTTGTCATTACCATTATTGCTTTTAATGAATCAATATTTTTGAGTCCTTTATTCTTAAAGGCTAATTCCATATCATTGGCTATGTCTTTAAGTTATTGGTGATGCCTTTAGTACTGAGTCCAACTTTCATTTAATTATTGGCATTCCTAATGAACATTTTAATTAGATTGATGTCCTCAACTTTGTTCCTCATTTTCAGTACTTTAGCCTCTATCATTATAAGTATTCTAAAAAGGACTTGTTGGGTTTTTGGCATACCAATTCCAAGTCTTTGAAGGTCACCTCAATGGTTACATTATTTGAGTACTGCTTGTTGAATGCATGGGCCAAATCTTGCCATTTCACTTTAACCTTTTTTTTTAAGATATGGTACCAATACAAGTCTTGCTTAGTTAGAGACATACTAAACATGCTTACTATTTATGCTTTTGATAGATGGGTTAACCTTATAGCTATTTCATATTGCTTTAAATGAGTCCGCAGACTATAAGTGCCATTAAACTTACTTAAATTAGGCATTTTAAATTTGTGATGCATGGCATGATCAAGATTCAATAAGATGTCTTCAAGGTTGATATCTTTGCCCTTGGTCACCAGATGACTCCTTGCTACTAGTTTTTCATTCAACTCTTTAATAGGGTCCTTTTTATCAAATTTAGGTGGTAGAACCCTATTATATCTTGGCTTAACAAGTGGTATCTCTTTATTAGAAACCTAATCATCTTTTACATCAACTGTTTCTTTCTTACCATTAGTAGCATCAAAAGGTTGGCTTTTCTCTTGCTGGGTATACATTCTTGACTGTGCATTGGTCATGGTGGCCATCATTCTTTTCTCCATCTCTTGAAGAATCTCAATTAGCATGCCTTTTGTTACTCCTTCAACTCCTGACATGATTGTTTCTTTTTGGTAGGTTGAAGATGGAATAATAGTGGCTATAAAATAGAGGGTTAGCCATGATGCATGAATTTCTAAGATGATGCATGATATGTAAGGTATGTCTTATGTATGACTAATGTCTTAGGAATAAATATGTTGCATGCATATGTGTGGATGTATGGTATGGATAGTTAATACATGAATGAGATCACAAGATGCATGAATTTTTAAAATATGGCAACTTTGATGCATGGTTAGTGTGTCATGTGCTAGTATAAAGTGTACATAAGTTTACATGAATTGTGTTTACAATGCATGAGTTTATGAGATTCATACGGTACATAAAAATAAGAAAGATACAAAGTTTATGTCATAAAGCAAATAAAATGTTATGTACATAAGGATAAAAAAGGATACAAGTTGGGATGTATAAGGACAAACACAATCAATAAGCCTTATAACCTTATTACTCCCATACACATGGTTTTAGCAATTCTTCCTAAATGCACTTACCTAAGCATCATCGAGGGATACATAGGTTTGATTATAGGTCTAATTAGGGTTAATGACATCTAATATTTAAAGCACATACAAGTATAATGGCCTATGATGTTTACATCTTGTTTGAGGTGAAATTAGGTTTGGCCCATTCTAGATGAAGCTATAATAGGCTTGGCCTCAATTCAAATAAGGTTAAATGTGATAAGCCCACATAGCAATCATAAAGTAATTGCAAAAATCTTAGGGTCATACAACCTAGGGGAAGTTGTTAAGCCTGACTATATAGGCTCACGGTTTTATTTGAGTAGTCTTTATAGTTCCCACAATTAGGGGTCCCTCTTAATAGGTCTTTTTAATCGAGGATAATAGTGACTGCTTAGTTCACCATTTCATATATCTGAAGGCATAAGACTTATGACTGATGGATATGGTAGTAATTCCCCATTATTGAATGAAAAATAGGGACATGGTTTGCAACACCATCGAAGGTAAAAAGGGATATAGTGTACATAAGATGAAATGAATGAGACTGATAAAAATTAGAATATTGGAAGGTATATTATTTAGGCACTTTCAAATTCGATTCTCACTCCCTAGTAGAGTCGCCACTATAGATTTATGTTGTTTTACAGAGGACAAGGTGGTTAGTGTTTTGAGTTGCCATCTAGCTTTAAACCAGGACCACTGATCTTTTGCCTAGAAAGGATTTAGAATTAGATCTTATTAATTCCTCAATAATATACCTTCCTTTATATTCTAATATTTATCAATCCCATATCATAGAAGCAAGTGTTCATTTAACGCTTTAATATCACCTTTTCCTTTAGAATAAATTGCCATATTCATAATATATAACAAGAATAAGTTTGTATTGAATGTCCATAAAATAGGTCATTGATTAGTTATTGTTTAATCTAACAACTACCTATAATTCCATAGGAATCAGTAGTAATTGCCCAAGTCCCATCTCTAGGATATTGACCTTTGCTAAAATACATTTTTATGAAGGAAAACTCAAAATCATTTTATTAAGAAAACACAAATTAATTATGTAGAAAACCACTTCATGTAAGGTTAGACTTTTGATGTTTAAAACAAGTTATTAAACTACTTATTACAAACCTAAATAAACAAAGGAGATCAAAGGTGCAAAACTAAATAAACAAATAAAGAAGAAGAAATTTTATTCCATCTCTGTGTCATCAAATTCTTGAGGACTCATTGTGGCCTTTAGTCTATGTTCGTGTGAACTATAAAATATCATAACTAATATGTCTATATAGACCTCATACCTAGTAAGAATGTTCACTCTTATACAACTTAAGGAGAAATGTTAGTACCACAAATAATTATCCGTGAGGACTTAAGAACCATACCAAATATAATGATAACAACTTGTGTGATACAAATATGAATTATCTTAATGCATGCCTAAATGATGATTATATCTAAGAGAATGCCAAATTAATCATGTAATGGAAAGTATTAAGACAAATATAGATGTTTATGAGAACTATAATTTTGAACATATGTCTATACGGACTACATTCTTTATGAAAAGGAGTTTGTATGAACCACAAAATAGAATAAGCATGCATAAAACATATATATTCATGTGGACTATAATCCATATGAAAAGGAGTCCATATGGACCATACATTAATTCTAGAATATCAATAATATCCATATTAAGGAACATAATAGTCACAACATATGATAACATACAAGCATGTCAACATGGTATGCATAATATATTAAAACATAGTATACAAAGTAAATGAAAAACTATTATCAAAAAAATGTCAACACGGATGTTAGATCAAACACATATCAATATAATATGTTTGTGCGGACCTTATCATGTGTTAAGATAATTCTATTCAATTAGAGTATTAATTATAGAATGGTTATATCATCTTAATAGGACATTACATATTATTAAAATAATTCAAAATAATAACCTACACTTATCATCGATGTGGGTATTACATAGAATTATCTCACATATGATTAATCATGGGAGATCATCAATTTATAGAAGCAACATGAACAAATAAAGATGAATACAAATAAAGGCCATATATCTTATGTTATAAATATGCTTCAAGCAATAATACAAAGGTATGATTTTAGAAAGAGCAATTATTTTTTTGGCATGGGCTAAGGTCTAGACTCTCAAAATTTTGGGGTTATTCTTAATGATTATTAGTGGTGAAATAAGTTGGTGGAAGGGGTATTTATAGTGTTTCTAGGGAGTATTCACATCCAAAAAGAGGAGAGGTCCTAGTATGATTAGGAATTAATGTTAAAATAGGAAAATTATGCTTTTGGAAGTTCTTCATTGGTAGGTCCATAAAGACTTTGGTCACTAAGTCTGTGCAGACCTAGGCTTTGGGTTCACCCTAGTGGTATATAGGCCCTAGGCGTAGTTTTGGGCTTAGTCTACATAGTCCATGTAGATGTGGGCTTTGGTTTGTCCAAGTGAACTATAGGCTATAGGCCTACTATTTTAGGTTGGGTTTTGGTTGGTTGGTATAAACTTAATAGCACTAAGTTTTGGTGAACTTATACCATAGTGGTCTATATAGACTAGGGTTCAAAGTTGCTTACATTGTTGCTTGTGCCTATTTTTAGTTATCATCATAAGCCTAAAAAGTGAATGAATTTATACTATAGTGGTTTCACCTCCGCACCCCTATTGGAATTAGTGTTGGGCTTTCGGCATAGGCCTTTACCGATATCATAAGCCTAAAAAGTGAATGAGTTTATACTATAGTGGTTTCACCTTCGCACCCCTATTAGAATTAGTGTTGGGCTTCGGGCATAGGCCTCTACCAACAAAGATTCCCATATTTTCTATGATTCGAGTGGCATCATGAGCTTTTCAAGTTAGGTCAAAGTTTAAATCCATAAGAAAGTTCTAAACCTAAAACTTAGCCGTCTACATATATCTAAAGTGAGTTTTATTTACTATGTAAGTTAACATACTTTGTATTATTTTAGAGTGGAACATTGGGTGATAGTGTAATATACCAAATATATAAAATTAAGGGACTAGTTAATGTATTGACCTTTTGTCTTCTACAAATGTCTCCAATCTTTTATTCTTTTAATCCTATAAATACTTCATTCATTTATTGAAAAAAAAGAACAACAACTTTCTTTGTTTGACCTTTTATGCTTTATTACATGCATGAATTATAAGTTAACATATTTGCAATGACATGATGCTTTGGTTGGGATATATTGCTTATATTTATTACACATATGTATAATTCAACCTTGTATGCTTAATTACATTTATGAATTATTATATGAAATATAATTTTGATTCATGTCTCAAGCTATAAAATAATAATAGTTATGTTGTTTTTCTTTATGAGAATAGCATACATATGTGTGACTTAATTTATAGACTATGTTGTATATGTTTGTTTTAAAGGAGTAGACTTTATACTAGTGAAATACTAACTTAATAAATTTCTTTATTGAATCTTTATGGAAGCTTGCATATGATTATTTAACTAGTAGGGATGACTAAAAATCAGTTGTCTAAATAAGTATATATATTATTGAGTGATTTTGCTCCATGTGAGGTTTTTCATTCATTTAGGTTTTAGTTGAGATGTTTCAAAAGAGAAGGGTATAGCCAGCACTACATCAGAAAGTATAGACTGAACAAGGCATAGAGGTAAAGAGTTTAATTTCTTTATTTAATTGTGCATGATGAATAAAGGATGATATCTATTGTATATGCATAATGTTATATAATATGGAAACTTTTAAAGAGATGTTGTCCTATATCTAAACTCTAATAATTTAAATAATTAAAGTGTTGTGTACGTGTGCATGTAGTGTATGTGAATATGGGTGATTTATGGAACTTTAAGATGAGAATTTTTCATGGCTTGAGATTATATAGTTTTGAAGTTTGAATTTTTGGATGATGATTTTTCTTTAGAGAATGAGGCTTTAAATGAAAAATTGGGTATATAGGTTGATATTTGAAGTGCTTTCTTATAGGTAGAAAATTTTTGGGTCATGCTTTAGATAATTATTATGCTACCAAAATTTTGGTACAATGACCCTCCTGTGTGAATGGTTTAAAATAATAATAAAAAATGCTTTAACTTCCCAAAAAAACATGTTTTCATTAAAAAGCAAAAATGAAATTTTCTAGCTCTATTTTTGGTGTTTTAAAATTGTATTTGGTTATGTTGATATGTTCTTGAATATGAAAAAAACATCTCCTTATTGGATTTCCTTATAGGACAAGTAAGAGGTGTTACATTTAGTGGTATCACAGAATAAGT
>CANXYI011306245.1:0-15980 GCA_948208565.1 Hura crepitans | reverse complement strand
ATATATATATATATATATATGTACTTCATCTAAAAATACGGTTCTACTTCTCATTTTATACATATTAAAAAATTTTAATTAATATATATTTATTACATTAATAAAGGATATAGTAGTAAAGATAAGCATTAATAATTTGTGTTCAATTGAGTATTCTGGACATTAAATTTGAAATAAATTAAATATTTAATAAGATAATTATATTTTTAAATTTTAATTCTTAATAATCATAATTAATAAATAGCCCACAATGGTAAAGAAAAAATAATTAATATTATATATTGTTAAAAAAATTAACTTTCTAAATAGAGAAAAAAATCTTATAAAAAATAATCAATATTATAAATAGTGGGAAAAATACGTTCATTTAAATATGATATCGTGCACTTACAAAAACCCAACCGAGACCGAGTTGACCTTTGGATTTATTAAAATATAAGAAAAGGAAATAATATTAAAATTACCTAAAGGAAAGGTCTCTGTGAGAGGCAAGAAGCACAAAGAAAAACACACTAACAAAATCCTCCTTGCCCAATATCAAGCTTAAGATTGACGCATCCAATATATTTTAAGCACACAGATCGCTGACGTGTCATGAAATTTCTAAATCCCGCCTAAACCCCCAATTTTCATTTCGTCCGCAATTGAATTTCAATTTCCCTTCATACTTATTAATATCTCCGACTTTTGCCCCTTCCAACCCCTCCTCACAATTCACACATTACCTCTCTCTCTCTCTTTCAAACCCTAACCCTATCTCTCAAATCCGGTAAATTTCGTTTCTTGTCGTTGATTTTCCACCGTTTTTCTGCTTTTTTTGTCGATTACCGTCGTAGCTGTTGCTGATTTTTTTTTTGTTTGTACTGCAGATTTCGCCATGAAAGGAGGTAAATCGAAGGCAGATGCCAAAAACAGCAAGTGAGTTTAGCCTCTTTTTTACGCGTCTCTTTCATTTTCTCCCGTTTTGACACATGAAACCTGAAAATATGGCTTCGTAGATCTTGGATCTAATAAGATTGGACTTGAAACTCATACTATTATAGATGTGTATTTGTTTGTATAGATATATCTGTCTCTTATGTGACGTCGTTATTTGTACGGCGATAGGCTCTCTGTGAACAAGAAACCTGCCAAGGCTGGTAAGAAATCGGGGAAGGCTGCCAAGGACCCGAACAAGCCAAAGAGGCCGGCCAGTGCTTTCTTTGTATTCATGTAAATGTTGCTTTCATCTCTCTTCTTTTTCTTTCGTTCGTTTTTTTTTTCTTTTTTCCTCTATTTATCATTGAGTTTTATAATGGAATCAAATAATAAGATATAAAATTATTTTATACTTGAATTTATTTTTTAGCTGTAAAATAAGGATATTGGATTTTTCTGAGCGGCTGTGAATTATTCGACATATACCTTACTCGAGCAAAATTTTGAAATGCAGGGAAGAGTTCAGAGAACAATACAAAAAGGAGCACCCTAAAAATAAATCTGTTGCTGCCGTGAGTACAATTTTATTTAAGAAATGAACTATTATGCATCATTTTTGTTTTTCTTTTTTAATTTTATGTTGGATTTCATAACCAGGTTGGCAAAGCTGGAGGAGATAAATGGAAGTCACTGTCTGACGCTGTACGGATTTTGTTGTGCTATTGCTTCTTCATCCTGAATTTTAGGTGGAAGCGCATACTTAATTGCCTTTTAATTAAATTAATGCAGGAAAAAGCGCCTTATGTTTCCAAGGCTGAGAAGCGAAAGGTCGAGTATGAGAAGAAATTGAAAGCCTATAATAAGGGACAGGTGATTTTGCATCTTGCCTCAGTTTTTTTCACTAGCATGTCCTTATGTTGTGATAGCATAATAAAGTTGTATTATTTTAATGGACAGGCTGAAGGACCCAAGGAGGAAGAGGAGTCTGAGAAGTCAATGTCTGAGGTTAATGATGAGGAGGATGATGAAGAAGAGGGCAGTGGAGAGGTCCGTTCATCTGTTAGTACTCGATTGTAAATCATTCCATTTTGATGCGCTCATGGTTTAATCTGACTTTTCGGCTCCTTACTGTGCAGGAAGATGATGACGAGTAGGGGATGGGCAAGCGAAATAGCATAGTCATGTAGGTGGTGACAGTGTTGGAAGGGCTCATGTTAATGGTTGGATATTTTGCCTTATTTTTTTTTTTAACTTGTCCAAGGGAAGGATGTCGATGCTGGCTCTTATTTTGTCCTTCTTTCTGCGAAAAAAGATCAATAGTTGTAGAAGGGATATTTCTTCTGTGTACTTTGCACCAAAAATTAATTTAGCTAAGTAGTTATCTTTTGTAGAGAATGCGAACTACCTCCCCTTTTTTTTCTTTCTACCTATGATGGTTGTCTATTGTTTGTTCTAACTTCGTTTTCATCGAATTTGTAATGCTTGTCGCTTGTTTAATGTTCATCTCCTTCCACGTTTTTATGACACTTAAATTGGTATGTTGGCGTGTCGCAATTTCCTTTTTTTATTTTTCCAAGTCAGTTGAATGATGATCGGATTGATAATTTTTATTAGTTCGTTGAAGCGCGAGAAGTTGTGTGCAGCTCAGTTTTCGCATTGCTAGTTTGTCTATGTTTGCTATTCATCAAGGTTGTCTTATGAATATTTCAAGCATTAGTTCTGTTGTTTTTTTGGAATTGTTGTGAGCTTTGTTCCGTCGATACATATTTCGTGGTTGGTTATCGAAGCTGATTGTATTATTAAATTGAGATCTCAATTTTATTTTTGATACATATTTCGTGGTTGGTTGTCGAAGCTGATTGTATTATTAAATTGAGATCTCAATTTTATTTTTTCTATATTCGTTTGTAGATGTGATACTACTGTCTACATGGTATTTTATCAAATTTGAACTTGTTTGCAAATATCATATTTAGATGTATTCATTTTTTACTGGGGCTAACTAGATGCGGAGTTGCGTCTTATTTGTCACTTGGTCTGCGTTTCTGATTGCGAAGTTGAAATGAATGGTTTTTTTGCCACTGATAATTGTTTCCCGGCAATACGTGATTTTTGCACCGTCGATGGTATTTCTACTCATATTATTCCGGTAATTAACTCATTCTTAGTGAGAAGTATGCGTTGTGTAGCAACAATATCAATTAGGTGAAGTGATGGAGAATGTGGATCCTACGATATGTTATAGACTGACTTGTGTAGATGGTGTAATGATTGGTTGTATTGTATGTGATTGCTAACTTTGTATCCTTCCGGGTCCAGTTTATTTCAAACTTTTTTTTTTTTAGGTGGAAGTGATTTTGGAAATGATTGGACGTTGACCTTGTGTCTTTAGATAAAGTTTTCTGCATGCTTGTGAAGCATTATTAGGTTTTGAAGATACCTTCATTTCTCGTCGGTTTTTTGTATCTTTTTCTTGCGCACATTACAATATTTGATATAACTAGATATTAAAAAAACGGGTCATTCTTTCTTATCAAGCGTGGTGGATAGAGAAGTATGACAATTTTAAAATGCCTGAAATCGAAGCATTAAGTTCTTGGCGAAATTGGAAATCAAAATGAGCCATTTTCTAAATGTTTGACCGTCGGGTCTTTCAGTTGGTAGCATCTTGAAATGGTTAGTCTGTGTAGCCCAAGACGGGTATTTCAAGCATCAAGCTCAAATTTTTGGTTAATGAGGACTGGCAAGAAAATGCAATTAAATCAGCGCCTCCACTGGGAATGGTTTGATTCTCATTGTGTCTTGTGTATCTCTCCAGCAAAAATAAAACTTCCCTCGAAAGCCTCTCTTTGCCAACAAGCTATATTATATTATATTATCTGTGTGGTCATCCTCGGCTCTATCATACGACTGTAGAATTCAGATATCACCTCCGCTGTTAACCAAAATAAAAGAACAAACCTCATATGGTGATCCTATATGGCCGTGGTTTGGTCGGGCATCACCTGCTTCAATAGCATTTCAATAATCATTCACAACCTGAGTGCTTTGAGCTGACGTGTAGGAGGATGTTCAGCTTTTGTGGTGCCACGCAATATCAATCATTAACTCAGATACTATTGGGTTGCCTGCCCATTTGGCTGAATATCTGTATAAGTTGCAACACCGTTAATCCATGTCTGTTGGTTTCTTCTTCACTTGTTGCCAAAGAACAATCTTTTTTTTTTTTCTATTCTACAAAACCCATCAAAATTCAAGCTCTGTAATCACCACATTTATTATCTTTCTGTTTGTCAGCATACCTTCAGCTCAATTACCATATGCTATATAGCTCTTGTATAATTATTAATTCCTACCCATATGAAGGACACAATATAAAATTTCTTTAAACAGATACGAAGATCAAGGGACATTCTAGAATTGCACAACTTACTAATCAGACAACTTTGGATTCAGTTGGAGGGTGTCGGCTGTAGTAAGACCAATGTAGAAGCAGCAGAGTGGAATCAAACTGACGGATGAGAGATGAAATTTTCCCATCTAGAAATACGTGAGACAATAATCATGTGCAGAAAAGGAAAAACTTAGAATTCGGAAATTAAGATATTTCGTTAATGGATAATTTGTCGTAGATTTGATCATAATCCAGTTAACAACGGGAAGCAATCACAATCTGGTGTTGAGAAGAAAGCAGAAAGACTCAAACATTAGATGAATAAAAAATAATGTAGATGTTCATAGTATAAAAAAGAAAAGAAAACGGTGGACCAAATGATGAAAGAATGGGGACCCTGAGAGGATAATGAAATGGAAAATGTCTAATAAAAATCAGAATGTCAACTGATGTTGATGCTTAGCGTGTGTTGCAAACAAATACGCACGCCTCGCTCTCCTTCTTTGCTTTTGCGTGGAAATTGAAATTGTATTTTTTCATTCTTTTTTTATTTAATCCCTAGATAAATGATAATAATTTATTATTAAAATTCGTTTAAAATCTACTTTATGACTCTTGAATGAGGGCATGAAAACGTTATAAATATTCTTATAGTGGTAAAGAACACTTTTAACATAAAAATATATGAGGAGTATTAAATAATTTTAACTATAAGAGTACCCATTTTAATTCACTCGTTATGAAATTATTAGGCCCGTAATCTGACAAATGAAAATAAGAAATTAATAATAAAAATTCGCCAGAATTTAACTGACTATATTTTAATTTCCTATTTTGCTTCTGAAACGCTGCAATTATAGAAAAAATAAGTAGTAAAGTGAATGCATTTAATACGACATAATTTAGAAAAGGGAGGACCCGTTAAATATGCGAAAACTACACGCAAGAGAGAGATGAGATTGTCTGATCTCTTTGTGTTAGTCTTTTTCTGAAGACACCGCGCGAAACCCGCTCAATCAAAAGCTAATATGCGCAAAGCTGCCTCTTTTTTTTTTTTTGCATAAATTCGATATATAATTATTCATATCGGTATCTCCCTCTTTTCTGTTCTAGTGCGTGTGTTGAGATATGGAAGTTTATTAGTTGAAAATTGGAGAAGAAGAAGAAGAGAGAAATGGAAGAGGGACAGTATCAGAATGGGATTTTAGGAAATGGGTTGGGAGTGAAGGTGATGACTGATGAACAAATGGAGATGCTTCGGAAACAGATCTCTGTTTATGCTACTCTCTGTGAAAGCCTTGTTCAGATGCATCACACCATCTGTGCTCAGCAGGATTTTACCGGTTTCTCTTTTTCTATCTACCTCTCTTAATTCTTATGCACTATTTTTTTTTTTTTGGCCTCAATTTCAGTTCGTTGTAACTATACCATCTTGTTTGTTTCGAGGGAATCGGGTGGAAAGGAACTTGTTTAGTTACTAGATGGAGAATGGAAATTATTAAAAGCATTTCGCCCCAATTTGGTGGGAAAAAGCAAGAGAAAAATAATATAGCTTTTCTTTTCCCTTGCACCCTTTAGGAACTAAACAAATGAGAAGTTATAATCAATTCGTTGCCAAATTCTCAGGTTTTTTGTTTTTTTTGATTGATTAAAGCCATCGCCTTGATTTTGTTTCTGGTTTCTCTTTGATGATGTACTTGGATTTTCTACTTTGTCATAGCTACACAGGAAGAGGGTACTTGGTTTTTGTCATAGCTCTAATTAGCCATAAATCTCTGGCTTTTGATTTCAGGGTTGCGGTTGCCAAGTCTATGTAATGGTCAATTTCTATCATATGCATGTAATAAGATATCTTCAAGGCAGCGATGGGCTCCAAAACCGGCACAGCTTCAAATCCTTGAAAGCATTTTTGAGCAAAGCATTGCAACTCCAAACAAGCAGAAACTTGCAGAGATAACAGCTCAACTTGCAGTGCATGGCCCAATATCTGAAACAAATGTCTATAATTGGTTTCAAAACAGGAGAGCTCGTTCTAAAAGAAAGCAAGTGGCTTTACCACCAAATAATGGAGAGTCTGAAGCCGAGTTCGCTAAAGATAAGAAGACCAAATCAGATGATTCCCCATCAGACGAAAACTTGGCACTCATGGTTAAACATATGTACTTTCAAAGTCCTGAGATAGAAGGTACTGAATTGTGATCTTCCATTTTTTTCGTAAGAGCTATATTCTGCTTTTCCATTGATACATTGAAATTTATTTCTTAAACTTGGCCATAGGCAAATGCTAGGTGTAGTGGAGAATTATAAGATATGTGAACAATCCAATGTCCTTGTGCAGGAATTGATCAGCTGATTGGAAAAACAGGAGGCCCAGTGAGCTATAATCCTTACTGGCAAATGGAGCATCGTGACTAATCCAGTTGATGGTAGGGAGAAGTGTTGAAGAAATATATAGGAAGACAGAGAAGCATCGTTTGGTCTTTCAACATTTAGTTGGGGTTTTTTTATTTTATTTTTTAATCTATTGGGTTCCTAAACAATTACTCGAGTGAGGTTAAATTTTTGAAGTTAGGGACACATAGAACACGATAGAAGTTTCTTTATCTTAGGCTTGAGATAAAAGGAAAAGAAAAATGCAATTCGTAGATGGACTAAAAGGTGCTTTTTTGCCAAATATATATGACCAAAGATGATATGATAGAAGTTTCCATATGGAAAGATTTGCGTTGGTAGGCTTCTTAGGTAATCTTTGTGAAATATTGTTATCTTTGATAATCTAATTCCATTTAACTCGGTTTCTGATAATGTTTTTCAGTTGACTTGGGATATCAACTGCATGTTTGTTTATTATTTTGGTAAATATTTGATTTCAGATTGCTTCATCCTTTGATTGGTTTTCATCACCGGCTCTTAGCTTCGAAATTATACCACTGATCATTGTTGTGGTGCTTATGCTTCTTAAATTTTGTATCAATTATATCCTTAACGACCAAAAAAAAAAGTAAATTGAACTGCATCAACATTATTATTATTATTATTCTCGGAGCGTCACCTTTTGTGATCGTGCTCTGTTTTGCTGAAACAGGGCTCTTTTTAGTGATAATATTACACATACTGCAAGCTTTATGACCTGGCGACAGATAATATGAATGAAAAAACAGATCATAATATTTACTTCTTTATAGTTTTCTATCCTCTGATCGAGGTCCTTCATGACATATCATCCCCCAAACAAAGAAATAACAATAATAATAATAATAATAATAATAAAGGCCCTTTGCAGTACAGAAAGTAAAATTAAAGCATTAGATAATTTAGAGCGCAATCTATCGTATTTCCAAAGGTTAGTTCAAGAGGAATTTTCTATCTTACTCGCATTATGCAGCAAACTACGAGCACCTCATTTACAGATACCATGCGAGCCTGCAACGAATTTGCATGTTTACTTACAATAGAGCAAGAAATACATTAACTTACAAAAGTAACTATATTCCTTCTCTCTGCTAAAATAGGGACCAGAAATCATAAATTCTGCTACTAAAATCATCACTCTTCATAAATAGGACATGTATGTCTAACCTCAAGCAAAAAATTTCATTAAATACAATTTAAAATACAGCTGAAAAATACAATTCTACTGTCCTATCGGTCAGCTTTGTCGCTAGATTTTGAATGTTGAAACCTCATGGTATGCCAGCCTCAAAATTATAAGAGCTGTCCCTTCGAAATATATGTGAATACAGTACACTAACTGTAGAAGATAGTGATTCTGCAATTAATTTACAATGATATGTTTTCACCCTGTCACATGTACTTGCGCGAGCAGGCAGACCTAATCCAAGATTATTACCATATATCATTTCCAAGTTAGAAAGCAAAATTATGTGTCTCGGCTGGCCATGTGCAATTCACAAAAAGGCGCTTTCCTGCATCAAGATTGACTTCGTCCATTCAAAAGCTAGCCTTTCTTGGGTAGGCTCAACTGCAGGACAAGTTTTATTATGTAAAATAAGGTTTTCTTCTTTCCTTTTCCTCTTTTCTTTTTTTGTTGGGTGATAATGTAATATAAGATTTTCAATTGTTAATTCCCAGGCGATCAAAAGTTCAATGGGTGCATAAATTTCTTACCTTCGTTCTCGTGGTCCTCCAGCCTCCAGAATTATTCTGTGGGGAATACGAGAATCTATCAATTGAGTTCAAAGCAGCAATCCTATCCATACTTTGGTTGTGAAAGATCAAATCCTGCAATGACGTGCCTAAATTAAATAATTGAAAGCTCAAGGGCCAAAATCAGATTAGCCGGACAAATTTTTCAAATGTTCAATTTAGTGATATTTTTAGATTTTAACCACTTTTGTTTAACCCATTAGTTAGGGATATGAATTATATTCCATCAGTTGATGGATATGCAGGCAGTGATACATAGGGAATAAAGACAAGAAAATGCAACATCACTTTAAAATCTCCTTGAGAACAAGCAAATCCATGATTCTCAACTCATACCCAATCACTACTACAATTCCACATCTTGCTGTTCAAAGACCAAGATTTTAAATTTTTGCAAACATGTTCTTGTACTACCACATTATTAGCGGGTGCTAATACACACATGAAAAAGATTAGAACTATAAAAACATGTTAACCAGATATTATAAAGTTACCATTTGCTCTGGTGCCTTGTCGATTGATGGTTCAGCATTCTGAATTTCCACACGGTCAAAATAAAGTAATATCTGCAATTAAACAATGGCCAGAACCACAACTTAGTAAAGCACGACCAGCAGAAAAAAAAAATAGACATAATGCTTCTCATTTGCAGTTTGAAAAGATCCCACTAAATAAACCTTGTTAAGTAATTGAACATTTGGTGCATCAGTTGCCATGATTTGTACTCCAAGACAGTTAGAGGTGCAACAGAAAGGGCAAAAGATAGAATTGAAAACACATCCATCTTCTTCACACCAAACACCTCGTCCTGGGTTATCTTGAGAAATATTGTTGCAGAGACTCTGATTTACTGATGAGGTATCAGCCATGATAACAGGTATGCATGTCGATGTATTCTCAGTGCGCTCCAATCTTCCTTTTACAAGAGACATCAAGTGAACTTTTGAAGATGAAGTTAATGAGCACCTAACATATAACTGGTTTTCAGGAAGACCCAAGGGGCTTTTGCAGACTGAACAAAGAATTTGTAATTTCTGGTCCATGACAGGGTCAGAAGAAATGCACAGAGCAGAATTCCCAACTGGGCGGAACTGGGCCGTCATTAACCTAGCTGAGTGATGTTCTGCTTTAGTTGCAAAATCCAATTCAATCCTGCTATTAGCATCTTTGTTGGCAATGGCATCTTTGTTTGCCATTCTGTTTCTTATATAACTTTCACAGCCAGGAGCTTCAGCATTGGGAGAGTCGGGTAATTCTTCAACAAGATTAATTAATGGTAAGCCCAAGGACTTCCTCTTCTTCTGGTGAGAATTAACACTCAAATTAAGAGTTGACTCTACTTCTGTTGTGAGGCTGTAGGTATTTGCAGCAAAGTCTTTTCCAGGGGTTACCATCACTGAGCATTGGGCTTCAAGAGGCACTTTCCTGGTATTAGTTGGGGTCGAGGAATAGGATGACATTTGATCTGTAAACTCTGCAGAGGCCTGAATCATGGTCAAACTAGAGTGTCCATCCTTGAAGAAAGAAATTGAACTAGCTGTGGTTCCATTGCAGCCCACATCAGGGGTTTCCTTGACAAGGGTAATTTCTGGATCTTCCTGCGAAGATTGTTCAGAACACCTGCAAAGGTATGACTTTTTTTTCTATCTCACAGAAGTAGAGTTTCATACTTAATCAGAAGAAGACATATTTTCTAACATAACCAACTATATCGCCATATGAGTTTATAAAAATGTCATGCATGTTCAGGTGTGGGTTAGAATCCACAGAATTTTCTGTTCAATGTGTTTTTGTTTAATTATACATGCTTTAATTTTCTTTTACAGCCGAATCAGAATAATTGCATACAAATTTTATGTCTCTTTGGTACAGCTTCTAACAAATTAACTTGCTAGCCGAAGTTTCTGAGCTTTGCAATTTAGTTTACATCCCACTATCATGTAGTTTGATAGAAACAACTGGGCAATTAAAACGAGAGGTAAAAAGTATTGTTTGAAATACACACGCACACGTGCGCGCACACACACACACACACACACATATATATATATATATATATATATATCCAAATACATGAAAAGAAACAATAAGAAATAATTACCTTGAATCTTTCTGAAAATCGCATTCCATCTCCATGTTTTCTCTATTAATGCCAATATCCTCATTCATTTTAATAGATGCTTGTCTTTCAACATCATCTTCGGACTTATTTTCAGGAGAAGAGGCTTTGCACTTTGTTGAGAAGACTAATTTCTGATTTTTATTTCTTGCACGCCCTTTGACTTGATTCCCTGTAAAAATGTTTCCTCCTTCACTATTGTCAGAATTTGACAAGAAACTAACCATCTTCTTTTCTGTGTTTTCCTGCAAGTAATTTCAAGTACAAAAACCACATAACTACAAATATTCATCCACCATCCTGTCTTCCACCACAGGAAGGAAAAAGAAATTTACTAGTAAAAATGCATACATTGGATGTATAACAAACCTTGACATCTCTGAAAAATGATTTTAACCCCTCTAATGACTTGTCATAGTCATCATATTGGTGAATAGATTTCCTAAGCCACTTTGAAATGCATACTCTGTTCTGCTCTTTCTTATAGCGTTCATCTGCATGTGAAGATTTACATAAAGAGTCAACAAGTAACAGAAAAAATTAATTCTTTGCTTAATTTTTCCAAAAAGCTCTGGATTTCTGGGAGCTCACAAGGAGCTTGAAATCAAGCTTACTTTGAATTTTTTTGGTAACGGATAGCACCTGAGTGAACTCTCTCTCTCTCTCTCTCTCTCTCTCTTTGTGTAAAGCTTGAAAACAAGTTTACACTTACTTTAATTAATTACCAGAGATTCGTCTTCGCAGAAAAGAATTCTTTAATTTTTTTTCCAATACACACTACACTAAATAGTGAAAACATAAGCTAAAATCCTCAAGATTAAATTGCAAGCACAACGATAATAAAGTCATTAAAAATTTTACAAGTTTCACAACAGATAATGGTGTAATTAATTATCAGAGTAAATAAAAAAGAACTCCTTGGTCATAAATCAGTAAAGGCTGTGAATAGTTTATATTAAATTAAAAATCATAGCAGATAATTACCCAATAGGATGATGGCTCCATAGTCAAACCTATGCCGTATACAGCGTCCTACATGAATTCAAACAAGGGCTAAAATTATGTTCAAATATAATAACAGAACTAGTATTCACATTATACTATTACCACAAAATTATTAAATGTTATGCTATAAATTTATTTTGACATTATATGTAAAATTATGAAGTAGATAAGGATAAAAGAGAAAGCAACATTTGAATACGGTGGGTAGTGTGTCCCGGCATGCATAAGTTTCATAATCGGCACTAATATTAAACCTAGTGACAAGGCATACCTATAGCTTGATTAAGAGCTCGGAAGGCTTGGTGACAGTACCACTCATTCCCATTCAGAAGGTTCTTAGATGTTTTGTGTGCATCATTATAGTTCTTCTTTAGACCAACTTGAATATCATATCTAATAAGAAATTTCCAATCAATCAGCAAATTCAAAATATTATTTTGCAATCTCTCTGTCTCTCTGAAAAAAAAATTGTAAGAGTTCTTACATGTTTGGGAATGGTATACCAATGACTATCTGACATCATCAAGGATTCACATTTAAGGGTATGGCAGAAAATCAATTGTTTCTGTTATTATTGATTAATAGAGCATTATTCAAAAATGGCACTTCACACCAACTGCACACATCTAAACACCAGGCGTACAGATACTGTTAATAACTGCTCTCAATATCTCTAGTTGAGATGTTCAACAGAACAAAAATGGCATCAAATATCGATCGCACACTTGGAAAACTCAAAGTGGAAAGTCACAAAGGATACAACAACTCGAGCGTTATCATCAGAAAAGTCCATTCCTTCAGACACCTGTGAGTGATATTCAGCAATTAGACACATAAAAAGGGTAGCATTGTCATAAAAAATGTGCATGCAAGTTTAAGTGTCAATAATAAAACAGAAGGAAAAGATATGCATGAGTCAGAAAGAACACATCATTTAGCATCAGAAAAATAAGAAAAAAATCCTACATATTGTTCCTTTGATAAATCTAGTTTCCATTGACATGAGTTCGTCTCTGTTGATATAAATCACCAGAATATTGTTCATCCACAGCAAATTAACATCAAATTTAATACCCTTAGCAAGACTCTGATGACACCTCAGTGAGCTTAAAAATGGAAAAGTCAGATGTAAAAGGTGGCACATGCAATTTTCTTGCAAATTTTTTTGCAACTTTACAGAGCTTTAGGGCTGGAAAGGATTGTACAAGTGTCAGAAAGCAGATTCTATCATAGTGATGTAATACGGTGGCCAATCAACTTCATTAGAAAATATTTTATAAATAAATCCAAAATAGAAGTATAAAAATCCAATACAACAGTGAGAACTTCCTGATAGCCAAATCATAATGCCACCCAAAATGGATTCAGCATTGCTAGATAACAAAACTATAATTATTTGGCAACTTGTGGTTTTAAAATAAAAATTGGGTACCTTGCCTCGACAAACAGCAAGAAAAGCAGCTCCTTTTTTATAGTTTTCAGTGGAATCAATAACCTTAGAGTGATTAAGGTCCACTTTTTTGGCTTTTCTCTTTGTCCCAACTGCAAGCGTTTTGGGTGGATGAATTGAGTCATAATAACCCTTCAAAACAGAGTCTAAATCCTCCTCCTGGCTTCCTCCTCTTGGCTCTATATTAAAAAACATAAACTAGCATTTTCATTCCAAGTAATATAACTCCAAAGAGACATCCAAGAACCAAGAGCTCAAGTCATAGATGCCATATAAATCAGGTTTACCCGTGGTACAAAAAGACTGTCCCAGATGTACAGACATGATCATTTGCAACAATTTAAGAAGGAATAAGGGTTGAGAATAAAATCAATACATATAACAAATAGTCATAGTCTCACCAAGAAACAGCTTTTTTCGAGCATTTAGTCGCGACCATTGACCGGTTTGACGCCAACGATTACTCAGTTTTTCCATCAGTTTATAACTTGGGAAGAAAACTAGAGAGCCAGCTGGAACAATCATGCAAATTTCCTCCAAAGTTTTGCCAAGTGCATCCTTTACAATAAGATAAAATAATGAGCTATTCATCCTCACAATCATTTATTCTTGGATGGTAAAATATCAATGACAGAAAACACAATACCTGAAAAGCATACTCATCTGCTGTTTTGTAACTTGCATTCAGTGGATAATTACCAGGACCAGTGGATATGACAGCGGCCCACACCTTAAGTGAAGTGTTAATAAACCAGATATTCACTGTGGAAGAACATAGAATTAATAGCATAAATCCAAACGGATGCCCACTCACCTGTGATTCAGTATCAACTATATGCGGTGCTTCCAAACAAGTTCCAAACTGAACTCCAAGCTCAGATGAAAAGGAATTCATCGGTGACAGAGTCCTAATGTTCCAAAAAGCATAATTAAGTAATATGCCAAAGGGAACATAGTGCCTTGGGAAATGTGACGGAATAAAAAACTAAGAAAACACCAATTTAAGAACTTTCATTTAATATCAAACGGTATCAAATGCCATATCTGTTGTTCCTTTCCACTGAAAGATCAACAGGCAAGTGCAAAATTCTCTATCTTTTATACATAGGATCATGAAACATGTTTTATTTTACGGTTTATTTTAAATCTCACTATTATTCACCAGAAAAAAAAAATAGCACTCCGATTGCACATAAGCGTTAAGGAGATTTGCATCTCTTAAATATTAGTATGTCGATCTTTGACTCATGAAGAGTAGGATATGTGATCAATCAAAATATTGAGATTATTTTATGATAAAATATCAGATAATAAATTTTTGAAACAAGAGGCATTAGCATTTCCATATCTATCAAGAAGGGTATAGAAGTGACGTTTTGAGTGGTTTTGTGATATTAAAGAAAGTGGTGGAAAGAACTTCGAAGACCATATAACAACAGCACACGAATAGCTATTAGTTTATATGAGCTACCTGCACAGCCAGTGATTAAAAATGGAAAGCACTAGCAGAATCACCACGGTAAACATGTTAAGGCCATATGCTTACCCAGAGGTTAAAATGACTGATAATGAAAGATCAGCAATATCTCTAAAAACAACAGCTGGATTCAAGCACCATAAACTTAAAGTTTGAGTCCAGTTGCCAATAGGATTCTCTGCATATGCAATTGGAATAAATAACAAGAAAATGTAGATTATTTCAGATTAGTTGTTTATCAACTAAGCAAACAATGAACATCCAGTATTTGATTCCTATAAAACCAACAGCAATATTTTGGAACATTTGACCTGCATCTAATTAGTGGCCAAAAATTTCCCTTATATCTCATTCAGGAAACAGAAATCATTAAGTAACTATCAATCACTTACTTCTATCTCTTTTAATGCGTCGTCGCAAAACAAGTTGATAGTCAGAAACATGACAGCCATTTCTTGAGAAGAAGTAATTAAGTGAAGAGAATAAACCTGTTTAAAGCTTTCAGAGGCATTAAGTTACAATATCTTGGTTCAGTAGTTATTCAATAAGCAAAACATAATGTACCTTCCAACAATATCACAGACATGCCACTTAAATGAGCCACATTCTTTTCTGTATCTGTCGCAGCTTTGATTGCCTGGACCAAAATAAGATTGATACACCTTGTCAAAGATGAGAAGCAAGCAGATGCAAGAATCAGATGTGAAAATTTGAACCAAGAAACCTTTAAGGCACAATCCAGCAAGATTGGGAAGCATTGCCGTGAAATATTTGCCTCTTGGAGCTCACTCAGAGCCTTATCACCAGTCCAGCTGTATGGATAGCAACGTAAAAATCAATGGGTACACTATGAAGCAAATGTTGAACTAGTAAAAGCAGCTGCACCTTGTTGAACTATGAATAATATGTGCACTATACTTATCATACAAGGAGCAAGAGGTATGGATCTTCTGAACCTAAGAATATAGATACAGTAATAAAACAAGAGTACATTCATATTCAGAAAAATACTCATTAAAAGAAGAAGATATCTCACCAGGAGAAGTAGTGCTGAAATTCATGCTTCTGTAATGTGTTTTTCCTTCTGTCAATCCAACTTAACAGATCCTAAGCATTGGCAGCCACTTTATCAACTCATAAATGGGAATAAAACTTTTACCCTATAATAATGTACTGCAATTAATGGTTACCTGTGCCATTTCATATAATGGTTGGTAAACCGAGGGATTGAGCACGCACAGTTGCTCCAATTCAGTCTGCAATTCTAGGATAAAGTGCAACATGTATAAGAAACATAAATACTTGATAAGGGGGATAAAAACAAAAAAAAAAAAGCTAACATGTCCATAACCTACTGTATAAAACATCTTCTTCAACATCCACACTACCAGCATCACGAGCAACATCTTCTATATTGCTGCATTGTGTAACATATAGTAAAAAAATCAAA
>CANXYI011306201.1:0-12639 GCA_948208565.1 Hura crepitans | reverse complement strand
TTCTACGAAAAAAGTGACTTACTTAGTGCATGATGGATTTGGTCCTTGTTTGGGGCAAATAAGTGGTTCAAGCCCAGCCCACATTAGCCATTAAAACTACAAAAATAGCCCAAGGGAGCAGAAAACTTCTTCTTCCTCCTCATTCCTTCTTGGCCAAAACCATGGGAAGCCATTTTCTCTCATTTTCAAGCTTTCTCTCTCTAACTTACACACCGTAATTCCCTCTAAAATTGATTTAAAATAAACCTCCATCACTTTAAAGCTTCATTTCCATAAAGAATTTCAAGAAAAGAGGGTTAATTGGTGAAATTCACTACTTGAGTGAATAGTAACCCAAGTAAGTAAAAAAGCTCAAAATTCAATTTTTATTTTTAGTATAGTTAGATTAGAGTATTTTAAGAATAGGTATGGTGTTAGAATTTTATTTAGAGCTATAGGTGATTTTATAGGATTTTTTCTAAGTAGAATTCTATTATGTTAGGTGGAGAAAGTGCAAGGGTGAGGGAGCAATCCAAACCAAGTTCAAGTAGGGTGAACAAGGGTGGAAAATTAGCCTAGGTAAGTAGAATAACATAATTTTATTATGTCTTTCATGTGTATGAAAATTTAGGGTATAATACTTTTATGGAATTGAAAAAATTTGCATATATGCATGTGGTTTGGGTATAATGTTAATATATGCATGTAAGTTAGATTAAATTAATGTGAATTGTGTAATAATTTGGTAAGAAATAATGTAAGTGTGTGTTGGTGCATGTGTGGCCGAATGGTGGCCTAATTTGTGTATAAATCATGAGTTGAATGAAATGTGTATATGAGGTGTGGAAATGGCATGTGGGGAATGCCTAAAACATGAGTAAATGGGCCTAAAAACATTAGCATAATGTGTCCAAAATTTAGACTTAGTTAGAGGTGAAAATTTAAGTAAGTTGATACATATCATATTAAGGGCATAAAGTGAGAATAGTGCATTGAAATAGCATTGTGAATGAGGCTTAAATGAGAGGAGAATTGAAAGGCCAAAAGTGAGAAAAATGACCGAATGAATAGTGTTAGTTGCAAAAACTGACCAAATGACTAGTGATTTTGCGACAGTGGCAAAATCATAATTTCACGTAAGGAATTGACTCATAATGGAATGTTAAAGATAAAATAGTACTAAATGTACTGTAAATTAGGTAATGGCCCATTAGTTTAATGCCCACTGGATGGGTTGACCGATCAAATAGGGATAGAGCAGCTGCTTGGTGGTCGACTCCTTTAGGGCCCACTACCATATATTGGTATTGTTGAGGTTATGCGATGCTTTGGCATCCTGTTGGTTATGATTAGGGTTATTGGGAGTGTCTATGAACAAGTCCCTGCTATCCACCTTTATGTGTTGCTTTACAGATATTACGAGGTCTACGAACTAATCCTTATTATCTGCCAAACAGGTATTAAGAGGTCTACGGATTGATCCCCGCTCTCTGTTAGTCCGATATTAGGAGGTCTACGAATTGATCCTTGCTATCGAATGAGATAGGTGCAACTACCTAGGTCCTAAAAGTGGGTCACTACATAGGATAGTCTCACAATCTAGTGTCTTTAAGTGTGGTTTATTTATGGGTCTGTAAACAGAGAAAATTGATAATAATAATTAATGCATGATTTGAATAAGAAAGCAATTGGATTTAGCAACTTAGGATAACTTGATGTTGTGCGAAAGCTTGCATGATTACTTGTTGCATGAGACATGACATAATTATGTTAATCCACCATTGAGTCTAGTACACAACGTATAGGTGTTTCGATGTGCAGGCTATGAGTGAGGTATAGGTCAGTGTCAGAAGTCAGCATTGGTGTAGCTGTCCTGGTGTCTTTTTGGTATGTTACTTTCCTATTGTATTACAAATGTATAGTGTACTACACTCATGTATATATATGGTTTAGAGTGAGCAGTAAGACTGTGTGTATAAATGATGTGAATTCAGTATGTATATACAGTGTTATACAATGAATAGTTATTTTTCTTCGTATACTTCTACGTGCTGATGGGTCTATGACCCTATGGGATATGAATGGGATAATATTGTGTTGCTGGATGATTCTGGAGGACCAGAGGGTTTAGGGAGGAATAAGGAGGGTTTGGTATTAGAAGTGTTTTTTTCTTTGCAGGTTTAATTGGGTTAGGAATCGAGGTAGCCGATATGCTGCCCGAATTTTTGTAGTTGTCTAGTAGTGACCGAGGATGTTTTTAACAGTCAGAAATTAGATGTAATTACAAAATGAATGATTAGAAATAGTAAAAGAACATGTTTGGTCAACCATGATCAAAGTTGGGTAGAGGTTAAATGAGTGGCCCCTGGGGAAATCCTAGGATGGGTGACCTAAGTGGGAAGTGACACCCTCTACCCATTTTAGGTAGAAATGGGTAGAAGGTGTTACATCCATACATTGTTGTCATATATGGATACCCTATCGAATTGCATGTCTTTTAACAATCATTCTAATTCTAAACTTTTTAGAAACTTCTTGTACCTTAAAAGGTCATCCTCTTTTACTATGGTTACAATACTACTCTAATCTCTGAGAAATCCTTATCTCTTAGAAGCAGTATGAACCCTAGTAGAATGTCTAGGAACTTGTGTTACTATGGGTTCTACAATTACATTATCACCATGTTTAATATCTCCAGATCAATCAGTCGATATGCTTATATTTGTGGATCTCAAACTTCATCAAGTTCAATTCTACTGCCATTGTCTTTATTTAAGAGAAACTCTTTCTCTAAGAAGATAGAATGCTTTGAAATAAATAGCTTTTGTTTTAAAATGTTGTAGAAATAATATCCAAGTGATTCCTTTGGATATCCCACAACTAAGCACTTGTCAAATTTAGTTTTTAGCTTATCAGACACAATTCCTTTCACATTGGAGGGTAACCCCACATTTTCAAATATGAAAGAATTGGTTTCTTATTACACCATATCTCACATGGGGTAACATCAACTTATTTTGATGGAACTTTATTGAAAGAGAAATAGTGGTTTCTAATGCATAAGCCTAAAATTATCTAAGTCTCCCTGTAAATCTCATCAATGATTGAACCTTATTTAATAGGGTTTAATTTCTCCTTTTAAATACACCATTATGCTATGGTGTATATAGAGGAGTACATTGAGATAATATACCATTATCTCTTACATAACTCTGAAATTTGATAACTTAAGTATTTTATAGCTTGATCTGATAAAAGTATTGTAATAATTCTTTCAAGCTATTTCTCAACTTCATTTTTGAATTATTTGATTTTTTTTAAAGGCTTTAGATTTGTGCTTTACCAACTAATCATATCCATATCATGAATAAACATCAATAAAGGTTATAAAGTAGAGAAATGCACCTTTAAAGTGTGTGGTCATTGGTTTGTATACATTTATTTGTATAAGGTCCAAAAGTCCACTAGCATGTTCACTTTTCTATTAAAAAGGTGTTTTTATCACTTTTCTTAATAAACTAGATTTGTATGTTTTAATTGATTAGGAATAAAATGAACCTAAGCCACTAGACTTATGCAACTTAGACATGCATTTCTTATTTATATGGCCTAAATTACAATGCCACAAAAAAATATGGTTTCAAGTTATCAACCTTCTATCTCATGCTATTAATATTACAAAGTTCCATTTGATTATTAAGAACATAAATTCCATTAACATTTGAACAATATAAAACACTATTTTTATAGACTGAAGAACCCTTGCTTTTATTAATAGAAATATAAAAAACTTATTCAGCAAGAAAAGATAAAGAAATAATGTCCTTGTGTAAAGAAGTGAACAAAATAAGAATTATGAAGTTCAAATACTAGTTTAGAAGGCGAATACAAATGGTGTGTTCCTAAAGCTAATGCAGTTACTCTTGCTCCATTTTCCACCCATAGGTCTAATCACCTTTGTATAGCCTTATGCTACTCTTTATTTCACACAACTCATATTCGATACCCTTTTGTGAAAGAAGTACTTATATCAATTTCAATAATACTAATACCTGATGTTAAAGCATCACATGCTCCCTTTTCATTCGAGACACAATATAAGCCCTACAGTACTGCTTTTGGGACTAGTATCTTTCTATTTCTAAGGGTTTTTAACTAATTAGACAATTATTTTTGTTCTCAACATGAAAATTTTTTTATAAGATCTACCATGCTTTTTTATTATAAAATTAACTCTTACTTCTAATATATCATAAAATTATGGAATTGAAGCCTAACACTTTCAACTCTTAAAGTGTCCTCTATTATTTTCAATTGAAATAATGTGTAACACCTAGAAGTTGAGGCTCCATGAATAGTACCACTAAGGTTGAAAGGTGTTCCCAAAGTGCCAGATCACCTTCATGAGGGCTGAGGCAGGGGGTAAAAGTCATGAAACTTTAAGGGACCATAAAATGATGAAATTGACTTAATTTAAAGATTTAGTAAAACTAATAAATTATTTTAAGCTATAACTAGTGGGCCGTAAGCTCAAATGGAGTCGGCCTGAGAATGACCTGGGATATAACTAGACAAACCTGAAAATACCATACCCTAAAGGTTATAAATTGCCCTGAGTCGATTAGTGAAATAATTTTTAAATTCCGATGTCATTTGCAATTTTTTTTTTAATTTTGAGCTTTTCATGTAAATCAAGGCAGTTGGTTAACTATCTTGTCGATGGAATTTGGATGTGAAATTTTATATGCCTCTAAATGGGACTAATTAAAGATTTTTAAAACAAACTCAACAAATTTTAGAGGTCTGTGTGATTTTTAAAAGTTTCTTGAAGTTTCTATCAAAATTAAGCATTTTCAAGATACTTGGATGGCATGTGACCCCATCCGTGCCACCTCAGTCCTTATATAAACCCTTTATTGACACCTAAGTGGCCATATGGAAAGCGCCACTCACTACTCTTTCTTTCCTCCTTCTTTCTTCTTCCACCATCTTGATGCTGCTCCTCCCTTCCATCCACCATTTTTGTTTCTTTTTGCAAGCTTTTCTCTTCCCAATTGCCAACAAAAATTATGTTAATAAGTTGAGAATTGAATTTTGAATGAATTGGAAACCATAGAAATCCCTAAAGCTTAAAAAAATTCAAGGATTCACCAAGTGTACATCAAAAGGGTGCTAAGAACCAACTTTTGAGGTGTAAGTGTTTCTACCCTTTTTAATTTATTTCTTAAAAGGACTTTGTCATTTTAAGAGTGCCTATAGTCTTAGATTTTGATTTAGGAACTTGCGTGATTTTTCAAGGAACTTTGAATGAGACATGGTGTGTATAGAGTAGTGAAGAAAAGTGAAGTGTGCTTTGGCCTTTTAGAAGCTTAAGGTGTGGAATAGGTTTCCTTTGATAGAAAGGTATGTGAATTTAAGGCATTCAAAGCATGGACATTGAAATTCCTATGTAATAGGCTTAGAATTCTTTTATGGAAATGGTGGAAAACATAGCTAAAAGTGTTTATAATAGGGAATTAGGCATACACTTATGTTAATTATGCATGGAATGTGCACTTGGTATGGTAATTTGGGTAAATGAAGGCATAGAGGGGCTTCGTTCTCTTTTGGACAAGAGGGTTGTGTAAGGGTGTGTATGTGGATATAACTTGTTAAGATTATTTTGCTATAGATTTTAAGGTGTTTGACAAGGAAAATTTGTGAATTATAATTAAATGTAGCGAAATTGGGAATGATGGTAATAGGCCTAAGTGTGGTCGAGAGGTATGCAAGGCTAAATGGCATGAAAATGAGGTATGGCATAACATGTATATGTGTGGGATATGGCATGACATATTTGCCATGAATTTTGTAATGTTTCTATGGCATGAATTAGGTGAAAATACATAAGTAATAAAGCATGAATCATATGGAATTAGGATATCTTTTAAGGTTATGAAATGGCATGGAAAATAGCATTGAAATTGGCCTAAAATAATGAGTTAAAAATCATTTTGGCATGAAAATGAGACTTTAACTTTAGGCCATTTGTGATGTTTAAATGGAATGAGATAAAAGCTTTTTGTATGGATATTTAAGTGGTCAAATTGACCTTGGATTTAGGCCTATGAAGGTGTGGACAAATGAGTGCAAATGGCTCTAAAAAATAAGGTAAAAAATGACTTAAAATGGACCTAAAATGGCCATTGCAAAACTGTAAAAACAACCTATAATTGTCCTGTAAAAATAAATTTTGGGACTATGTTTGAAATGATTAATTAACATAGATATAGATATACTAAATTAATGGACTACCTTAAATTTAATATTACTTTAATTTTGCCTAAGATAAAGACAAAAAATAATTCAAAAAAATTGACCCAAAATTGTCTGGTAGAGCTAAAAATGCCCTAAGGTCAAAAATCAACTATATAGAAAAATTAATAGCTATCTTGTGACACCTCCTACTAGATTCCTGAAGAAACCTAATAAGTGGTGCACTTCCCACTAGGTCACCCCTCCTGAAATAGTGCTCATTCATTTAACTTTTAGCCATTTCCTATTATTTGATTCAGGTTAACTCCAAAATTGGTTGTCTTTTTCTTAGCTCAGCTTAAGGTCATGTTAGCCTATTTATGCCATAATATAGTTAGTTATGGCTATTCAGAGTTTTCCTAAAATTTGGCAGCATAATGGCAGTCCGGGAAACTATCCCAATTTTTAAACCTTTAAAAACACTTCAATAAATTAATATTTCATCTCTTGGACCCACCTGGCCCCCTAAGTAATCAACTTAGCATCATCTGTCTATTAGTTCATCAACATAAGCCTCAAGCCACAATCAAATAATCCAAAATCTAGAGCCTCAGGCTCACATACCGAACACCTAAATAATAAAGCCATACATTCATGCAGTCTGATAGTTTACTTATTACAAAACACAATCCATATTACATATATTACATAACCAGTTACATGGTACCTATTCCCCACCTATGTACATGAGTGCAAAACTATACACTATCTACACTATAACCTTTTAACCTTCTTTTTTTAACTCAGCTGCATACCTTATGAGGCTATCCACAGATTCTGGTTACTTGTGCACTGAAATAGGTATGCTGAGTATATAATATACTTAATGGTGAATTTAAGCATTTAAATCATCTCACAATTGTTATCATGCATAAATATAGTGATGATATCATTTTATTTAGGTTATTATGCCAATAATTAAATATATAGGTCAACATTAGCAAAATGCCCCTAATTATATAAACAATATAAAATTATCCATTTAATTATTTCAGCTAGGTAATTTATTGATTTATGCAATTAACATTAACATATCATATCAATAAATATGATGTATATATCAAATTCCTAAAATACCCTTGATTATGTAGACTGATTATTCATTTAGTTAATTACTCAAAATTTAAGTAATTTAATAATATCTACCCTTATTAGTACTTATAGATCATTTATTTCATTAAATTAATAGGCTCGACTAGATAGATGACACTTTAATACATTGGACCTAGAAGGAACTAAAATAGCATAGTGATCCACATTTTGGACCCTAAACGCTACATCGGCCTAATAAATATCATAGGGATGAGTCCGTAAACCTCTCGAACCATAGCTCTAAATTGATTACACAATCTAGTCTACCCAGCAGACTAGTCTATCTAATAGACTAGTGTAGTGTCCCTTTGGGACCTATGCTGCTGCACTAGCATAATCACATAAATAGCACTAAGTGTGAAAAATTATATCATGGTCTATCTAATAGACTAGTATAGTGGCCCTAAAATAGACCTCAATCGCTATACCGACCCCACCTGAAAATTAGATAATGTAGCAACTGCTAAATCCTTAAGCTGACCGATTAACCCATCTAGTGGATGTCAAACTAATGGGCTATTAGCCTTAATTTACTTTTATTTCATAATTGATTAACCTCTTAAAATATTCTTAACTGGAAAATAAATAGATATTTTTTTTAAACAGTCAAATTTTAGCCCAGTTTGGTATGGGCATAATTAGATAGTTTCAGGCTATTTTTCAATAATATTTTTAAGTCCTTTTTAAGTCATATAGTCTTTGATTTTATCTCACATTGAATTCCTATTTATTGTCCATTTACTATATATATTTCTTTTTGGTTCAGATAATGCTTAATTTAGATAGCTATAGGTCCTTTGCTTAGTTTACAACAATCATTTTTAGATCTATTTCACATCCATTTTCATTATAGTTTTCACCATTCAATTCACAATTTCCATAGGCCTAAAGCCAATATCAATTAGGCCACTTAAAAGGCCAAACAATAGGCATGCATGCCACATCATGTAATCACATCATAATAGCCTTTTTAGGTAGATATTCTAGGCACATCACAAGCCATTTTTCAAGTTCACTTTCTAGTTCAAGTTTAAGTCTCATTTTAGGCTACCTTTTAAACCTTTATACTAGGTATTTATTCATTCATCAAAAGATATTCATAGGTTAATTTTATATCATCCAATCTCATACACATATTTAAATGATGCCAAGTCAATTATGCTATAAAAAGAGTTAATTTAATCAACCTTTGTTACATATACTCATTACACATATGTTGTCAATTCTTTCATGCCATTTTCATTAATTTAGCCCTCGGGTATAGCAATACATTAGCTTTGATCATGTATTTTCATAGTATCTATCATACATTCAAACTTTTATTCATAGTCTAAACACATTCATACACATACATGCACATTTCCATGCCATCTAAGATAGTTTATACATGTCACATACTTTGACCATAACTAATTTTCCATGCCTTCATGCACTAATCAATTTTATCACATGCTAAACCATTCTTTCATAAAACATAGGTCTAATATACATGCTAATCAAGATTGATCACTGGTATACATTACTCACTCATATACCAAACTAGGTAACAATATACACATACATATACACATGTAGTATAAGCTTAACACACTACTACTAACTACTTAATCTAGAAATATACATCCACAACATGTGATCAAGCTCTCAGCCAACATTCATTTTGTAATGCTCATGATTTGAGGCTTCGTGAATAGTGCTACAAGGTTAGGGAAGTGTGCCTAGGTTCTCGAGTCACTTGAACGTAGACTGAGGCAATAGCACTAGTCATGAAACTTTGAGGGGCTTTAAGTTGATGAAAAAGTTGAAATTTAAAAATTTAATAGAACCAATAATTTATTTTAAGTAGTAAGGAATGCATCTATGCAATACAAATTTTTCAAGTCGAGATTGACCCCGGATGTACTCGGAAGGACCTAAAAATAGCAGACCTTAAAGCTCAAAAAATCCACTAGATCCACTTGTGAAAGAATTTTTAAATTTTGAGGTGGTTTTTGAATTCTTGAAATTTTTGAGGTTGGCAATCAAATTAAGGCAGTCTAAAACTATATTATCGAATCTAGCCGTAAAAATTTAAGAGCAGAGAGAAGGGATTAAAATATGAATTTTAAAATAAACGACATAATTTTCTAACATCTAAGTGAATTACTGTGAATTTTCAAAGTTTGCCAAAAAATCGGGAGGGTTCGAGATTTTCAGGACAACACTTGGCATGTCAAAGTGGGCACCACTTAATGCCAAGTGGCCAAAGAGACTCGCCAAGTGGCAAACCTCCCTTAACAAGTGGATTTCCACTTGGATGAAGGATTTTCTTCTTTCCCTTTTTCCTTACTATTGTCGATGCTAGGTAGAGGGAAGAACAATCATAACTTTCTCATTTCTTCACCAAATTAAGTGATTCTAGTTGCAAAATTTTCTCTTGTGTGTTAGACACCTTGACGAATAAGAATCAAGCTGAAAGGATTTTTCATTTGAGAGATAAAAATCATCCAAGTTGACTAGTTTAGAGCAGTCCAAAATAGTGACCTTGAGGTGATTCTTGGCTGATTCTCCCCTTTTCCTTGGGACTTTTGGTTGACAATTGATGCTAAAACTCACTTAACATCTGTGTGATCATGTGTGTGAGGTGTTGATGGCCATTGGAGGGTAGCTTAAAGCCTACAAAGGAAGGGGAAGCTCACTATAGAAGTTAGCCAGATTGGTGTTCTTGGGGAATCAAAAGGCTTCCTTTATAAGTAAGTGAACTTCAAGCCTTTTTTCATGTTTTAAGGTGCCTAGGATAATGAATATTGGTTGGGAATTGCTGGAATATTGAGTTTAGGATTTATTTCCTTTTTGGTATTATTGAGAAAGTGAGAACTTAGTGGAATTGGGAGTTATATTTCAAAGAACTTGCAAAGTTAGCTTCACATTTTGCTAACTTTGACGTGTATGGTTGTTTGGATGAGAAGTTTGCTACCTAGATTCTAAATTCAAAATTTCTTAGCATGATAGGATGAAAACTATGGCAATTGTGAGTGGAAATCACCATGAATTATGGCTTTCTTACTTGTACTTGAGAACTACCATGAGGAATTTTTAGCAGTGCTATTTTGTAACTTAACAATATTAGCTTAAGATTGGATGTATATGAGTATAAATGTGTTCATGGCATATATGTATGGATGAATATTGATCTCATGTGAAAAGGAATGGAATTTGGTGTCTTTTTTCCCTTAGCACCCGAGAGCTTGATAATGGCATGATGGCATGAAACTTAAGCTTGTTAAAATGCTAGCAAGTGAATTATAATGGCGATATAATTAGCATAGAATTTATATGAAATTAAACAAAGTATTTGACATGTTGATATTAGGAAATACACCTTTAAAATATGTCTTTGAAATGGCTAAACATGTTAAACTAAATCATGTAGTTATGACTTAAAATAAGTACCTAAAAAATAGCTTGAAGTGTGCTATGTAAATGCATATTTACTTATGCCTTTTTAGGCTATATTTGAGAACTTTGTATGAATTAAATTTTTATGTGTTTTTGCCTTGGAATTGGCCTAGAAATATTTGGCTTTAGGCCTATGGATGTGCTTAAAAAGATGTTAAAAACTATGTTAAAATTGGAATTAAAATAATCCTAGAATTTGACTTGAAAAGTGGTCGAAATGACCTATAACTATCCAGTTGACCGTTACCTGAACCAAAAATGTCATTAGATAGAATGTTAACATCTTGAGTATGAATGCCATGATAACTCATAACATATTAAGCCTTGAATTTTTGCAATAATATGATTTAAGATTTATTTGAGATTTTAGCCCAGTAGAGCCAAAATGTGACTGTACCAAATTGGAATAAAAGATGAGAAAAAAAATCATAAAAGTTTGTTATTGGGTTATAAATATTATAAGAACATTTTTGGTTATTAAATAAACATAAATTGAGCTACTTGGACCATTTGTTAGACACCCACTAGATGGGTTGACCAGTTAACTTAGGGTTTTGCATCTGCTAGTTGTCTAATGTTCAAGTAGTGAGATTTATTTGTGGCTGGAGAGGTCTACAAGCTAATCTCCATTATGTCACCTAGATGCTAATGATATTTTATGTGCGGGTAGAGAGGTCTATAGGCTAATCTCCATTATGTTACCCAGATATTGATGATATTTATTTGTGGCTAGGAAGGCCTAGGGATTGATCTCTATTATGTCACGCAACTATTATTTACTTGTGTTTAGAGATGTTATAGGCTAATCTCTATTATGGCATACATGCCGATGCAACAACATAAGTCCAAAATGGGAACCACTGTACCAGTTTATTTTCCTTTTAGATCTAGTGTCTTTAAGTGTCATCTTCCTAGTCGAGCCAATGAATTAAATTAAGTAAATAAGCAGAATAATTATGAAAGATAAAAATTAAGTATAATTAGATATCTTTTTTTAAGAAATTGATAAAATACAGACAAAATGGAATTATGGCCATTTAACACCAATGTTACAAATAAATTGATTCCTATAAAGTATGCATGCTATAAATATTAGTAATTACTCTAAATAATGTTTATGAGTCAAAAAATGATATTTTAGGACTTATAAATGCCTTAGGGGTATTTTAGTAATTTAGCACCAGGTTGTATAATTACAGTACATATTGAAGAGAAAATCAATTATTAAACTGCTTAGGTATGGAAATGATATTATGACATAATTTAAATGCTTTAAGTTCACCACTAAGTATCTTGTATACTCAGCGTACCTATTTTGGTGCGTAGGTACATAGAAGTGAAACCTAGCCTCGTGAAGCATGTTGATAAGAGTTCAAAGGATAATTAAGAAGGATTAAAAAGTAATTGTTATACGATTTTGATATCTATATACCTATGTGCGAATTGGGTAAAAACATGTATCTAAGCTTTATATATGTGATGTATATAAGTAAGCATAATCTGGTGTTAGAAGTAATATAACCTTCTATGTTTTCTCATGAATCTATGTTCAGCTATGGTGTTTAATGTTGATGTAAGCTTAAGGCTCCATATATGCATGGTTTTCTCTATGGCTTGAGGCCTAAGTTTGATGTGTGATTATGTTGATGTTAGGCTGAGAATAGGGGACTAGATGGGTTCAGGAGTTATGGAATGTTTATAAAAGTGTTAGACATGCTTTTAAAAATTTTTGGATTAAACCCGAATAGCCGTTATGCTACTAAAATTTCTAAAGTCTTTGCAAAGGACTCATAATTATATGGAATTGGCATTTTTGTGTGATACACCTTAAATGAG
>CANXYI011306198.1:0-12200 GCA_948208565.1 Hura crepitans | reverse complement strand
TAAGAATGCTAAATAAGGTTAAAATTGTTTCAAGGCATAAGGTTTTATAATTACAGCCTTAATAAACAAAACGTGCTATAGGGTGCCTAATCCTTCCCTATGCCAAAATAACCTTGAACCTAGAAATTAAACTAGACTAATCGGTGACTAATTGCACCCTAACCAGTTAGAGGCGGCTCACATGAAAAAAAACCATGTCGCACCAGGTTCCTAGCCATTCAAGTAAAGGCCAATCTTAGGCCAAGTTGCGACACATTTCAAAATCGAAGGACAGAATAACTTGGTGAAATTTATAATACCATTGTTGAGACACTTGTTTAAGCCCATAGATGGATTTTTTGAATTTGCAAACCATTGACTTTACATCACTTGACATATAGTTTTCTAGTTGCGCCATACAAATTGTCTCATCAATGTTACCATTGAGAAATGCAGTCTTAACATCCATTTGTTGTAGCTCAAGATCAAAATATGTTACTAAAGCCATTATAATCTTGAAAGAGTCTTTTAATAAAACTAGAAAAAAAAGTCTCTTTATAATCAATGCCTTCTTTTTGTGTAAAGCCTTTAGTAATAAGACATGCTTTGTACTTTTTAACGTGGCCTTTCAAATCTTTTTTGGTTTTAAATATCCATTTATAAGTAATGGGCTTCACACCTTCAGGCAATGGGATAAGATCCCACACATCACTATCCTTCATGGACTTTTTCTCTTCATTCATAGCATCTATCCATTTTTGAGAATTAGAACTTTCCTTGGCTTGATGGAAATTGATTGGATTATTTTTTATCACTCTAATGTCAATTTCATATTCTTGGAGAAATACAATATAATCATTTAGAATTGCATTTTTCCTTTCTCTAGTGGATCTTCTTAATGGCAATGGTTTTTGAAGTGATAGAGTTTGTTCTTCTAGAATAATTTCTTAAGGTTAAACATGAAGATCAATAACATTGTATTGATTTAGAGTTGCTTCTTAAACAATGTCAGATATAATAACTTATTCCTGCTCATTGTTAATAGCAATCAAAGGAATATCTACATATTCCTCTTTAAAGACAAAGTCCTTAACTCTTTCTCCCTTCACAAACTCAACATCCTTAAAGAACTGAGCATTACCTATCTCAAAAATTGACTTAGTCGTGGGATTATAAAATTTGTAACTCTTGTACCTTTCAGAATATCCAGTGAAATAGTAATTAATAACTCTAAAGTCCAGTTTTTTCTTATTTAACATATAAGGCCTTGCCTCAACTGGATATCCCCAGATATGAAGGAGCTTTAGACTAGGCTTTTTACCTAACCAAGGCTCATAAGGGGGTTTTACAGTTGCTTTAGTTGAAACTCTATTGAGTATATATATTGTAGTCTTTAATACCTCTCCCTAGAGTGATTCAAGTAAGGTAGAATGACTAATCATACTCCTTACCATGTCCTTAAGTAATCTATTTTGCCTTTCAGCAATGCCATTTATAGTTGGTGAACTTGCCATAGTGTATTATGGGATGATACCACATTCCTTTAGGAATTTCACAAATGGTCCTAGATGTTGTTCACCTAATTTATCAAATCTACCATAGTATTTACCACCACGGTTAGATCTAACGCTTTTAATCCTTTTGCTGAGTTGATTCTCAACTTGAGCTTTATAACTTTTAAACACGTCTAGTGATTGCAATTTCTCATGAATGAGTTAAAGGTAGCTGTATCGTGAAAATCATCTATTTATGTTATGAAATATTGTTAACCATTCTAAGAAGCTGTAGGGAATGGTCCACAAATATCTCTATGTATAAGTTTTAAGACATCTAATTTACTATTGGCACCAAATCTCTTGATATTTGTTTGTTTCCCCTTAATACAATTTACACACGTGTCAAAATTTGAGAAATCAAGGGGATCACGAATACCATTAGACACAAGTCTTTCAATTCTCACTTGAGAGTGTCTTATGCCATAAAGAAGCTGAATTCTCATTGGCTAATTTGTGCTTTTTACCTATTACATTAACATGCAGGGATTCATTGTATGAAGCAATTGTATTAACAAAATATAAATTATCATAACCTAATAGAGAATCGAAACCAACCAAATTTGAATTTTGAGTAAGACTAAATTTTCCATTCCCAAATGAGCAATAATAATAAAATTTGTCCAATGCCAAAACAAAAATCAAGTTCCCTCTGAAAGATGGTACAATAAAAGTCTCAATTAATACCAAATAATAACCAGTTCTTAATAATAATATAAATTTGCCAATTGTTTCCACCTCTACTAACTTATCATCAGCAACATAAATGTATCTTATCACCATTATTAGGCTTTCAATAATTCAAGAAACCTTACATTAACATATTGATGTGCATTTTTACACTAGAATCTATCCACCATGTGTGTCTAGGTACCAAAGCAGATTAACCTCAAAACAAACAAAGTTAAGAAGCATACCTTTTATTGCACACCATGTGTGATAATTGGAACACTGCTCCTTTTTATGACATGTAGCTCTACAAAAGAAATAACCATCCTGAGTTGATTCATTATTTTATTTCTTCTAGGGTGTTGTATTCGTAGCTTACTTATTCTTCTTTCTTTTACTGTCTTTCTTCTTGTCTTTTGAGGTGGATGCCAAATGGGCACTATGTGTCCTTTCTTGCTTCAACCTTTCCTCATCCCAAACATAGTGTGAAATGAGCTCATTAAGGTACCAGGTGTCCTTTTGGAAGTTATAACTCACCTTAAACTGATTGAACTATGTCAAAAGAGATATCAAAACCAAATGCACTAACAAGTCTTCAGATAAGTCCAACTTGAGTGCTTTTAACTTTGAAGTAAGATGAGACATCTCTATAATATACTCTTTTATATTTTCTTTGCCTGTGAACCTTATAAAGATAAGTTTTGTTAAGAGTATACTAGTTTTAGCCTTTTATTCTTAAAAACCTTTTCTTAAGGTCCTAGAAGAAAGCCTTAGTGGTATCCACCAAATCAGACATACTGCCCTTAAAAACTTTTGGAATGGCACGTTTAGTAAGTATTAGACTTTTCCCACTTTTCCATCTGCCTCTTTTCATCAGAGGTACTCTTATCAGTGAGTTCAAGGGGTTTAGGAACCCTTAATGCCAAGTGTAGGTTCTTGACTCTGAGAATGATCAATACACTCTCTTGCCATGCTGTAAAATTCATGCCATTAAGCATAGGAATAGAGTTAATACTAGTAACGCTATTAGCAGTAGGAATAGAAACTAAATAGAGAATAAAACAAATAAGACAAATAACCAAACTCGCATAAGTACCAAAGCAAAACCATAATAGAATAATAAATTCAAATAATGGTAAACCCTATCTCAAGCTACTAGGTATTCCATTAATATTTCATCTTTAGACAAAATATTAACTAGTAAGTGATATCTTGGTATAGTAATCAAACAGTGATGATAAAGTAATATGTCAAATCATAAATCTTCCTCTCGGCCAATTAATTGCTCACATATAAAGCTAAATAATCATCACATGTTTATTATCACAAACGCATATATAATCATGCTAAATATTAATTTTCCTTTGAGCTAATCAATATTTAGATAAACATACATTTAACCGGTTATATATTTCAAAATAAATTAAGTAATTTCCACAAAGGTTACTTTGGCAACCTGTTGGCTCAATTAATTCATCTAAATATTTATATATATATATATATATATATATATGTATGTATACGCAAATATACCAATATTCAAATTTAAATTACCTAAATAAAAGTTCCAAAATTACTACACTTTATACACAACTTTAAACATGCCTCTTTTCCTTTTGTTATTAAAGTTAACCCATAAGAGAAAAGAACAGCTTAAAAAAATTAGAGTCACCAAATTACAGCATTATATATGTAGATTTTATGTACTAGGGACAAGGTAGTTGTGTTAAGAGTCACCACTTGGCTTTACACCAGGACTATTGATCTTTTGCCCAGTAAGAGTTTGGAATTAGATCTTTTTTATGCCCCTAACAATATACCTGTAAAGATTATGATATTTTTACCGGGGATAAGAGTGGTTAGCGGAGTCACCACCTGGCCTCTATACTAGGACCTCTGATCTTCTGTACCAAAAAGGTTCAGAATTTAGATCTTATTTATGCCTCAATAATATGCCTTCTTTATGTATTATAACATTTATCAATCCCTTTTCAAGTAAGCATACATTATATTCAAAGTATTTATGTCACTTTTTCATGTATAAGAAGTAAATTGCGATATTTAAATAGTACAACAAGTGTAATTGTACATATATAAATCAAGTCATTGATTAGTTATTATTTGACCTGACAACTACCCATAATTCCATAGGAATTGGCGGTAATTGCCCAACTCCCATTTCTAAGAGATTGGCCTTTATTAAAATACATTTTTTCATGTGACTTTTGATTAAAGAAAACTTAAAACCATTTTATTTAAGAAGATACAAATTAATTATGTATAAAATCGTTTGATGTGAAAGTTAAGTAATTGACGTGTAAAACATGTTATTTACTACCTATTACAATCCAGAATGAACAAGAAGAAATAATATGTACAAAACCAAAGAAAATAAAACAAGGCATTAGAATGGTCCTATCTATACATCGACTTGTCCATGTGGACTCTATGAGGCTCTAACATTAGTTCATGCAGACTACTATATAAGTGATATTATGTCTGTCTGGACCTCTACTCCAGTAAGAAGGGTCACTTACATACAACTCAGAAGAGAAAAGGTTAATAATACCAAATAAAGAACACATAAAGAACCCACAGAGAAGGTGAGAAATACAGATACATGCAAGGATTAGAAATCAATGACGATTGTCCGTGCAGACTACGATCCTCACAAGAGGGAGTCCGTGCGGACTATAAAATAGAAAAAACATGCAAAAGACTTCGATGTTCATGCAGGCTATAATCTTTATGTAAGGATTCCATGCGGACCTACATTAATTCCATAATACTAACAACATGCATATTAAGGAACAGAATGATTATACATTATGATACAGTTATAAGGACATGCTAACATGGTGAATAGAATACGTAAAACAAAATAGACAAGGCAAACATGATACTGTTATCGTACCATGGTTGTACGGACCTCATTTTACGTATATAGTATCATATACACATTCATTTTATAGGTCCATGTGGACCTCCTATTGTTTAAAATAGGTCCGTGTGGACTTAATAGTCAATTCCAGAATGTAAGTGTGATTACAATTTTTTATGAATAATTAGAACATTCTTAAACCGATTTAAAAGGTTAACCTACTCCTATAATTATTGTGGGGATTACATAGAACCACCTCACATGATAATTAATCATAGGAGATTATCGGTTAAGTAAACAACTTAAATAAATGAATGAATATGATGAAAGAAGCCTCAAATCTTACCTCGAAGTTAGCACAAAGCAATAAGACAATGGTTAGGTTTTGGAAGAATGATTATTTTATTGAAGGCTTAGGACTAGTAGGGAATCCTGTGTCAATTGTTTTCAATCGCGTCTTGCGTGTCCTCCCCCCTGAAATAGGTTGATAGGAAGGGTATTTGTAAGGTTAGTGAATAGCTTTTCCGTTCAAAAGAAGCAGAGTCCTGCTAGGATTAAGAATCAGTGCCTAAATAGGAATTTCACACTTTTGGAAGTTTTACGTCGGTAGGTCCGTACGGACTTGTATAGCTTAGTCCATGTAGACTTAGGCATGGTTTTCCCATCGGTCCGTAGGCTTTAGGCTAGGTTGGATTTAGTTTGTATGGACATGGGCTTTGGCTTGTCTGTGCAGACCTGGGGCTTTGGGCTTACTGGTTTAGGCTAGCTATGGTGCGGACCTCATAGCATCAAGTCCGTGTGGACTTATGCCATGTTGGTTCGTGCGAACTTGGATTTCAAGTTTTTTGCCTTGTTGCTTGAGCCTGTCTCTGGTTATCATCATAGGCCCAACTTCAGGCATCTATAATACCTTCTTTTATATTCTAACATTTATTAATTTGTATCATGCAACCAGGCAAAATAATTAAAAACCATACATATCACCCTTGCACACAAAGAAAAGTAAATTGCAATAATTAATATATAATAAAGCATAAACATAAATTGTACATCAACAAATCGGGTTATTTATTGATTATTATTTGACCTAATAATTATCTGTAATTCTATAAAAATTGGCTGTAATTACCTAACTCTCATCTCTAAGAGATTGACCTTGTTAAAATACACTTTGTTTTGAATTTTATTAATGAAAACCAAAACTATTTTACTAAGAAAATACTAATTAATTATGTAGAAATCCTTGATGTGAGGTTAAGTTTTACACATGTAAAATGAGTTTATTAAACTACCTATTACAACCCAAAATAAATAGAAGAAATAAAAGGTACAAAACCAAAATAAAGAAGAACAAAATAAACAATTGGTCTCGCTTTTGCATTGTCAAGTTCGTGCGAACTATATAAGCCTCTTAAGTTGGTTTGTGCGAACTTCATATGCCACTTAAATAGGTCTGTGAAGACCTTATCTCCCATATGAATGACTAAACTTGCACAACTCAAATAAAGTGATTAGCAATACAAATAGAGGTCCGATAAGACCAAATAATAGTATAAAAATGGGATGATAATAAAACATGTTAAGGATATAAAGGTACACATGGATGCTTATAAAATATACACAAATAATTATTATAAATAAGATAATGATTGAAACAATTAATCATGGAAAGCAATATATAAACAACTTTAACACAACTAAGTCTGTACGGACTATATGTAAAACACATACATTTAAAACATGTGTCCGCGCGGACTACACTCCTTGTGAAAGGGAGTCTGTGTGGACTTAATGTTAACCTTAGAATATTAATCACATGCATATTAAAGAATGTAATAATTAGAACATATTAAAATAGCGTACTTGATATAAATACACATCAATAACATGCTATAGTGATTAATATGGATGAAACACACATTATTAAACATTAAATAAGTGTTAAAATAGAATATAGAAGATGACCATAAAATTATTACTGAATGTTGGTCCTTATGGACCTTATCTCATTAGTTCTAGAAAGAAAGTGCGATTATAATTTTTTATGAACGATTAAAACATGATTAAAATGATTTAAAACGTTAACCTTCTCCTATTGTTCTAACATTAGGAAAGAAATAATTAGAAAAGAAACAAAGACATTATATCCTATCTTCATTGAATCCTTCCATATCCTTACTCGGCACAATCCTATAGTTTATCATTATTTGGCTTATGAGGTGGCAAATCGAAAGTCAAGAAAAGAGAACCTTGCTTTTCAAAGAATTGAGGAATGATAATGAGGTTTGGTAATAGGTGATCTTTAAGATTAGGTATTCCACCATGGTCTATGAGGTCTTGGATAGCTCAAAGGAAGGCTTTGTAATTGTCGATCAGGTGGTCAGTCCTTTGGTGATAAGCACAATATAGTCATGCCGATGGTTTGGCAGGAGTGGTAAGGATTGATATTCAGGTATTAAGGGTTGAAAGAGATTTATCTCTTTCAATTCCTTGAGCATTGTTGACAAAGGCTTATTCAGATGGGTAAATCTATGGGGAATCTTTCTTGGCTCAGTTCCTTGGTCATTATTTACCCCCTTAGTTAAGTCCATGTGCATTGGATTCCTATGAGTACCACGTTGTTAGACTTTAGGACTAAACTTCTCTCGAATCTTTTCTTCAATGAACATTATCATTATTCATTCTAATACTGCCATTACCTTGTTCATCATGCCTCTGGTAATGAATTGGCTTTTAGTTTCAGCTTTGGTTGCCATTTTTGTGGTGAAGAGTGTTTAAAGAAAGAAAGGCTGAGTTTTTTCCTCTAAAGAGCTTAAACAAAGGATAATCTCTGTAGTTAGTATGATATATGGTCATTATTTTTGTAGAATAATGCTATGATGCATGTTTCAAGCATTATGATGCATAAATATGTATGATACATGCTAAGGTGTTAGTGAGAAAGGATATACAACACATGATTCTAGTAGTTTATATGGCTTATGATGTATGTTTCAAGCATTATGGCGCTATGCATGTTTAATTGATGGATAATCCTAATGATGTATGGATAGTAAGTGTAAAATTGAAGGACTAGTGATGTATGTGATGTGTGCATGATGTGCTTAGGTTCTATGATGCAAATATATATGAATATAAATGAGGTTTGGATGTTACTCCTATTTTTGGTAAGTTAACACAAGTTGGATGGTAATGCATGAAGTAAGTGTATGTGTGCTTAGATATGGTATGTATGAATGATGCATGCATAAGCCTAGGTAATATGTAGGAATGTGCATAGTCATAGGATGGTGCGTGATGTTTCTTGTGTGATGCATGTCATGATTCTAAATGCTTATATAAGCATATACAACTAGGAGTTAGTATGGCATATGTCAGTGCATGTATGGTTAAAATACTATGTATGCTTTGGGTGATACATAAATATGTATGAAGCATGAACGGTGTAAGCTATATGTATAGGATATATGTGCTACCTGATGCTATGCATGACTCCTAATGATGCCTAATGTTATGCATGGTTCCTAATGATGCTTGATTCCTAGTAATGCTTATTAATAATTGATCCATGTTTTAAGAGAGAACTTAAACTAAAGTTGATTTGCTTTGCAAAATATGCTCCTTAGGATTTTTCTTCTTTTTATTTTGAGGCTAAATATATTAATACAAATATCTGAAAGTAAATTCATTGCTTCTTTTTATTAAAGGAAAAGTAATTGAAAAGATTACAAAAGCTCAAAGCTTAATGAAATAAAATTAATCTTTGTCTTTCGGATCATGTATATTCTAAGCATTAAGAGTTTTTGAATAGCATGACCAAGGTTCTTGCAATCATCTGTGAGATGTCCTGCCTTCTAATGATAGGCACAATATAGATCATGCCTATGTTTAGCTGAAAATTGCATAGTTAGACGTTGGTATAGAAGATGTTGAAGTTTCCCTTCTTTCATGAGCTTATTCAAGCACTAAGACATAGGTCTACCCAACTTAGAGAAATGGCGAGTGTTAACTATATTAATATCCGTAGTATGACCTGAGTTGTTATTGCTACTATTGCCTCTAATGCCTTATTTAGATTGCTTCCACATCAATGGCTATGTCTTTGAGCTGCTCCTAAGTGAAAATGCCTTTGGTAGTAAGTCTATCATTCATAAAATTTTTGGCATTCCTGATGAACATTTTGATCTAGACGATGTCATAAAGTTTGTTTCTCATTTCAGCACCTTGGCTTTCCATCTATCTAAGTAATTAAAAAAGGACTCATTAGGTTTTTAGCAAACTAGTTCCAAGTCTTTGAGGGTCACCCCGACAGTTGCATTATTTAAGTATTGCTTGTTGAATGCAAGAGCCAAATCTTACCAATTCACCTTTACCTTCTTCTCCAAGTTATGGTACCAATCTAATCCTTGTCCAGTTAGGGACATGCTAAACAAGCTTATTATTTGTGCTTCTAAGTAGACCTCATAGCTACTACATATTGTTTCAAATGAGTCTTAGGGTTGAAAGTACAATTGAACTTGCTTAAATTTGGCATTTTGAACTTGTGGGGCATGGTGTGATTAGGCTTCAGGCTTATGTTTTCTAAGTCAATGTCTTGGCTCTGGTCACTAAATGACTCGTGGCTTCTAATTTTTCATCGAGCTCTTTGATAGGATCTTCCTTATCATACTTGGATGGTGAAACCTTATTATAATTAGGCTTAACAAGTGATATATCTTCGTCAAAAACCTAGCCATCCTCTTTATCAGCCATTTCTTTTCTATTATTATTAGCAACAGAAGGTTGACCCTTATCTTTGTGAGCATACATATTTGACGGTGTATTGGTTAAGGTAGCCGTCATTCTTTTCTCCTTATCTTAAAGGATCTTAGTTAGCATGGCTTTCATCACTACTTTTTCTCCTGACCTAGTTGTTTGTCTTGGTAGGCCCAATTGAAGATGGATCAAAGGTGGCTACAAAAGAAAAATTTGTCATGATGTATAAGTCATCTAAAATGGTACATGATATGTGACTTGTTTATTCCTAATGTGCTTTATGTATGATGTTCTATGTATACATGATGTCTAGGAAACAAATATGATGTATGGTCATGTTATACATGTATATGTGTGGATGCATGGTATGGCCATATGGATAGTTAATACATAAGTGAGGTTACAAGATTCTAATATAGGGATAATTCTAAGAATGCATGATCAAGAAGTCAATGAACTTTTACAAGATTGTAATCTTTGATACATGAAGGGTGAATGATGCAGCATGATTAGTGTGAAATGTGCTAGTGTGAAGTGTACTTAAATCTAGATGAAGTGTGTTTACAATGCATGTGTACTAAGATGTATGTAAAAAAGGCTATGCTATGAATAAGATATGTATAGATAACTATGCTACATTGTTTATTTTTTATTTCTACAAAGTGTGAGTTTTCATAAAAACAAGAAATTCAAAGTTTTAAAGTTGATTTACAATGTTATGTATGTTTACATGAACATAAAAAGGATACATATTAGAAGTACAAGGAAAAAAAACACAAGTAATAAGCCTTCCAACTTTATTACTCCCACACACGTGGTCCTAGCAATTCTTCCTAGGTGGGCTTACCTAACATCATCAGGGAATACATAGGTTCAATTATGGGTTTAATTAGGTTCAATGACCTCTTATATTTAAAGCTCATGCAAGAATAAATGGCCTATAACATTTAAATCTCCTTTGTGGTGACATTAGGTGTTTACATCCCTTCTATTTTCCTTGGGCCAATAAAATCGAAACAGCCGAAGACTAAACCTAAGCTTCACTCCTTGAGTCTCGAAAGACGAGAAGGAAACTAGAGGAATCTAGGGCCGCTCCTATTTGATTAGCCTAAGAGGAGCGAGTTGGGCACTACAAGGTAAGAGTCGCCACCTAACCAGAGTCAAGAAATACCTTGTAGGGCCAAAACCAGAAAGGTTCAGAACCCTACTCTTATTTATACCACAAATCAATACGGAAATTCGGTTTGAATTTATAATATTATTCTTTTTCTTCAGCAGCATTTTACAATTTAAAATAAATCACGTATTCATGTATGAGGAATTACAAAACATATTTATAGAAAAATAAATAGGTGCTTCGAGTTGAAATATCATATATGAAATCGGGCAGTTGATTGTCTTAAGAACTTTGGTTCTTGTATGCTAATTTTATAAAATGAATCTTATTATAGTGACTTTTTATTAAAATCAGGTGATTGGTTGGCTTGAGAACTTTGGTTCTCACATGTAGATTTTGGAAAACAGATTTTATTGTCTTAATTTTTATTAAGAAAAAATCAGAATCTATTTTATTATCAAAATACCAATTAATTTAATAAAAATATTTCGATTATTTTTTCAACGTGCGAAAAACCATTTTCTACTTATTACAACATTCACGAAATATACAGGAAAATAATCTAGCAATAAAAAAATATATTACATAGCAATTACCTCAAATACATCCTAACTAAATAAATAATAAAAATAAAATTACATTTTGAAACATGTAAAATACAATCTAACTAAAAATAGGCGATAATAAAGGAAATTAGCAAAAAACACACAGACCACAGAATAAAATAGACAGCAAAAAATAAAAGGTCGTTAAAAGGTTACTTCACTGAGATTTAATGAGGCGACTGAAAAAATAATAGCCAGATCCCAAATAATCAAACAACTTGCATCACAATAACAGAAATAATATATTAGTATGCAAAGCAAAAATAAACAGACAGACAGAAATAAAATAAAATGAACAGTCACACAAATATAAAAAAATATTACACAAATAAATTATCACATCTAACTGGCAGATGGATAAAGTAGAAAGAAAAATGAAAACAGTAGAAAAATGGCTCAGTTGACACACCGAGTATATTTGCCTTCAGAAAAGATCTCGACCGAACCAAAAAATCATGCTTGAATCTTCAGAAATCTCAAAAAAATGGTGTTTTAAGAGTGTATTTTCACTTTTTTGGTGTATTTTCTCTCTCTAAAAATTTCCTCTCTCCTCAAAATGACCAACCCCTTTTTGAAAAAAATGAATTTCCCTTTTATAAACACTTCCCGAGGCAAAAAAAAAGGCCATTTTCAGCTCAAAA
>CANXYI011306103.1:0-17838 GCA_948208565.1 Hura crepitans | reverse complement strand
ATCTAGTAAGAACTCTACTGTATACCGACTCAGATGATTGAAATCCTTCTTATACTCTAAAATTATCCTCCTACCTTACTTCAGGTCGAAGAACTCTTGTCTCTTCTTATCTCTATAGGAGTCGAGAATATACTGCTTCTTGAACTCCTTTAGAAAGAAGCCCTAAGTCAACTCAATAGTTGTTCTTCTCCTCTTCAATCTATCCCACTAGCGATAAGCTTCTTCTTGAAGCAATAATGTAGCATATCTCAGGTATTCTCCCTCAAGACACTTTAAGTCCTCCAATATTCTGGTGGTCCTCTTTAACTAATACTTAGCCTTTACTGTATCATCCTCCCTTGAACCAAGGAAATCCACAGCTCCTATCTTTTTGACCCTCTCTAAATATGTCTTTTGTCGGAATGGAGGAGCTGATAGAGGTGAAGGAGTAACAACAACTGGCACTAGAGTTAGTGCTACAATGTGTCTCAGCAAATCTACAATCTGTTGTAGCAACACAGGTGAAGCCTGAGGTTGAGGCTAAGGTGGAGATTGGTGGGCAACATCACTTAGCTCTAGAGTGGCTGCACTCATTGCTGGTCCATGTATCATCATTAGTGCATAACTAGCCACCTTTTCCCCTCTTTTAGGTGGGGTCTATTCACTCATCGCATTTAACTGTACTAGAAACAATTGTCAGCATCAGACAGTGTTGCTTGACTCAAACCAACATCCTAGACTCATGCACTCATGTATAAGACACCTAGAAATGCCTAAACCTACTTTAATACCACTAAATGTAACACCCCCTACCTATTTTTACTTGAAACAGGTAAGGTATGCCACTTCCTACTGAGGTCACCTATCCTTGGATTTCCCTAGGGGCCTTTCATTTAACTTCTACCTAAGTTTCACTAACTTTGACCAAACATACCCTTATGCCATTTTTGATTATTTATCCCCTTATTACTACTTATTTTAGTCCGTTAAAACTCCTAATAGGCATAATCAGACAATTATAGAAAATGGGACAGCATAATGGCTGCTCAGGTCACTAACCCCAAATAAACTTGTAGAGAAATACACTTTTAATTTCATTTCTCAATCAAACCCCCCTTCTGGACCCTCTGGTCCTCCAAATCACAACAATCATCAACAACATACATATTTCACAAATCACAGGGTCATAAACCCATCATCACACAATCATGCACAAACAGATTTTCATTACCATACAAAATTGTACAAGAATATCAAGTTCAGTTAACAAGTATTGCATAACCCATAATGACTCTATATACATGAGTGTGTCTATACAAAACTCAAAAAGAAAAACAAAAAGTACCAAAAAAACTCTACAATAGCTACACTAATGATCTTCGGTGCTGACCGTCGCTCCATCTACAGCCTTTGTATTGAAACACTGACACACTAAGTATGAAACTTAGTGGTGGAATAAGCCAAATAAAATATGTCTGCCATGCATATAAGCAACATGCAACATTTAATGTTCATCATGTTCATCCTAACTCTTCTAATTCCAGTGTAATTTCTAGTTCTATTATTCAAATATCTTATTAGTTATTATTATTATTATTAAAGGCCCATGATAGATAGATAACTCTTTAAGACACCGGATAGTGGGACAATCCTATATAGTGGCCCACTTTTAAGACCTAGGCAGCTATACCTACCTCGCTCGATAGCAGGGATCAATCTATAAACCTCCAAATACCGGACTAACAGATAGTAGGGATCAATCCGTAGACCTCTCAATATCTATAAATCATATCAGCATCACCAAGGGTGGATAATAGGGATCAGCCCCGTGGGACCTCTTAATACCTACAAATAGACAAACGAGTAGCAGGGATCAACCCAGGTAGATCTCCAAATACCCCATAGTATAGGGTTCATGTCAAAACCTTGGTAGCTACAGTCGCAACAATTAATACATAGCAGTAGGCCCAGAAGGACCAAACTGCCTAGCAGCTGCTAACTCCCTTGTTGACTGGTTAACCCATCTAGTGGGTGTCTAACTGATAGGCCAATAACTAATTCAGACTATTAATTTTTTTGTATTTTTAGTTCTCAAGTCCAGGTTTACCCATAGGCTACATTTTAAGACAATTGACGCACAATAATTTCATAACTTTGCCACAGTCACAAAGTTACTATTCATTTGGTCAGTTTCCATAACTGACATTATTCATTTGGTCATTTTTGCATTTTAAACCTTTCTTATACCAACACATACCAAGTTCAATTTTCCATATTTTCTTTACATAGTCATTTATACACCATACACATCTCACAATACTCAATTTCATGTCATTATACTACCAAAAGAATTTATTTCTAGCTTCACATTTCCTCACTTGAAATGCCATTACCATTGTTATACATATTATGGCCTATAATGCACACATTCGGCTAAGCATACAACCCACACATACACATGCATTTTTTTTCCAAATAATCCTACAAAACCTACTAATTCCATGCCATTAAGCACTTTATAACAACAATTCACTAAAATGCCATGCCCACACCTAAGTTTTAAAAGTTCCATACAAGGTATTCATACACAATTAAGGCATACACATAAGGCATATTAAATTTAGCTTATTCCATATACCTAGGGTGTGAGTACACCCTTTTCTCCACCACCTTTGGCCTTGTTCTCTTGGTGTTCCTCACTTTGATGGCCAAACCCTAACATACACAATTCTTGCTTTAGAAAAATCCTTAAAAATAATCTAGAGCTCTAATTTAAAATCTAAATCTATAGAAATACTTAGAATAGTCTAACCTACCTATACCAAAAATAAAAAAAATGGAAATGGAGACTTACACACACTTTGGTCATTATTCATCCAAGCGGTGAATTTTCCAAAATAAGCTCTTTTCCCCAAATTTTTTGGTGGAATTGACACCTATGGATGATGGAGGTTTAATTCTTTATATTTTTATGAAGTTTAAAGGAGAGAGGAGAGAGAAATGAAGAAATTTAGTGGGTTAACTCTGGTGGTGGCATCGACTTCTCCTTGTGTGGGAGGTTGAAGATGACTTAGGCACATGTGAGGTGATTCACATATGTAACCCCTTTTTCTATGATGGGTTGGTTGCATGGGATTGGCCCACATGGCCACCAAATGGTTAAAATTCACTTTATGCCACTTTTAGCTTCAGAAATTCACAGAAAATTCTCTAGCCCTCCAAAAATTCTTATTTCAGTTTAAAAAATCCTCGATTAGGGTAACTAGGGCCCACATAAAATTTCAAGTCAAAATTCAATAGTTGACTTTTTTGCACTATTCACCCACCAGAATAAAAATATTCAGAAAAAATATCTATTGAGCTCAGAAAATTATAATTCATCCTCCATCATACTTAGTGGAATTTTTGAGATATAGGATGTGGTATTTTTTAGACCGTCTGGGCACATCCCGGGGCTATCCTGGCTCGACCACATTTTATCTCTTCATCCACTAGTTCTTGACCTAAAATGATTTATTGGTTCTATTAATTTTTTTAATTCATTCGTTTTCCCTATTTTCAAGCCCGAAAAATTTTTATGACCAATATGCTAATCATTGGACTCGTAATGATGACTTGCACTGTAGGGAACATCACTCAGGCCTATAAAGTATTGTTCATAAAACCTTGACTATGGGTGTTACAAAGTATGCCTAAGCAATATGGGTCCACATAGCCTATCGAATTGGAAACAACACACAATATGGCAAACGGAGAAAAATCAAAACCAAATCACAATGAGGCATGAGAGAAAGGAAAAATGCACCTAAGGGTAAACCTCTAAGCATGTGTGGTGCATCAAATCTGCTAAAATCAAAGTCGGGTCACTGAACGCAATGACGTTCACCAGAGCAGCACTTTAAGGCCAGTTAACGATCATAGAAGGAGTGAAACCAATTGGAATCAGCTTCTAAATGTCCTCCACTGGAGGAGGAGGTATGGAATAAGCCTCCATGCTCGACAAGACAAGGAGAACTGTTAGGGTTCCCTTGTGGGAACTTAAATCGCCAAAAGATGATAAGGGAGGAATACCGGTCATGTGGAAAGCCATCAAAAAAGAGTTTTCAGTGAGAGAAAGAGAACAAAAAGGATTACAAATGAGAAAAGAAGAAGGAAAACAAGCAGTAATCGATCTATCATGACAAGTCCACACGGACTTAATATACACAAGTCCGCACAAATGTCTTTTAATTCAATGTCTGCATAGACATCTTTTAATTATGGTCTGCATGACCTACATACACATATGTCCACACGAACCATGCTTAATCCTAGTCTGCACAGACTTAACTCAGTCACTATCTGCCAATTGATCTCTATAAATTGCTTAAAGATACATGCAAAAAAGCTATGTACCATAAAATTTTGCTATATCAAACTAAATTTCTATTGTATTCTTTTTTGCAAGATTTAAATTCTCTTAAATTTGACTCTACATCCAATCTAGTTTTCTAAGATTTAACTCCATGTTCAATCTAATGTTGTCAATTTATATTTTCCCTCGAATTTAGCCTAATAAGCCAATCTAACAAGCCAAATCCAAAATTCTTTCTGATTCAGCCTAACAAGCTAATCTAAAACTATCATTTCACTTAGTCAAACCTCATCGATCAAACAACCTTAGGTGAGATCAAATATCTTTCATTTGGTCATACCTTATCGGTCAAACAACTTTTAGTGAGATTAAAATATCTTTATTCTAGATAAACCTCACCAGTCAAACAACCTTATGTATCTGTATTTGGAGGGAAGAAACAAATACAATGTAACTTCATGTCAGGTAAGTATTTTCTAACTCGTGTACTTTGGAATGTATTGTTATTTTAGCATTTCACAACACACACCAAAGTGGGGGCAACTATAAACACCTCACTTTTTGACCTATGATGATCACTAGAGATAGGTTCTTAAGCAATGGTGTAAGCCCATAGGAAATAAGTCTGCACGGACTTATTTTAGGATCCTCACGAACAATATCTACTTAGGTCCATACTAGCCTAGTTAATTCTACCAAGCCCAAGGCCTAAAGTCTACCTTGACAAGGTCTAAGTTCATATCTATATGGACTAACTCAAACCTTTCCCAAGACCTAGCCTAAAGCCCATAGACTGGCAGGAAAGCATATAACCTAGGTCTGCATGGACTAAGACATACAAGTCTGCATGAACTTGCCGACGAAAAATCTTTCAGAAGTGGGATTTTCCTATTTTGACTATGAATCCTATTCCTATTAGGATTCAGACTCTTTTAGATGAAAAACCCTTAAAACTTAAGCCTATAAATACCTTTCTTATGTATGAGAAAAGGGAAGAATAAAAATCAAATTGATAATAGCAAATAAACCCATCCGATAGTCTAAGAGAGGATTCGCTCTACTACTCTTATTAGCCTCACTTCAAAATAATTCTTTCCAAACTCTTACACCTTTGAGTTATTGCTTGAAAAGTTTATTCACAAGGTAATATTTGAGGTCCCTTCTGAAAATATTGATATTTTTTCATGCACCCACAATATCCAAAGATTGATCACAAGTGAAGCAATTTTACATAATTCTCACTTTGATCATAGAAGTTGGTGATGATTCTAGACTGTTTCATAGTGTATAATTAATTTTCATCTCTTCATATTCATTCTATTGTCTTTGCCTTATTTGCATGGATTTAGATGTAAATGTAATGATGTTTGCGTAGACTTACTTTACTAATATATGCATGATATATAGTCCGCACTGACTTATATTCAGTAATAATATATTACTTGTCTTATATGTCATGCTTTAAAATATCTTATTTACTGTAACACCCCCTATCTATTTCTACCTAAAATAGGCAAGGTGTGCTACTTCCTACTGAGGTTACCCATCCTAGGATTTTTCTAGGGGATTTTCATTTAACTTTTACTTACATTTGACTAAGTTTGACCAACCACTTCTTTTAGTCCAATCTGATGATTTATTCCATAATTACTACCTATTTTGGTCTATTAGATATCCTATTAAGCACTACCAAACATTCCTAGAAAATCAGGCAGCATAACGACTACCCTGGTTACTAAACCAAATTAACCTGCAAGGAAAAACACTTTTAATTTACCGTCTAGCCTTATTCCTCCTTCTGGACCCTCTGGTCCTCCAAACTATAGCTAGCAACCCATTATCACATTCAATTCACAAGTCACAGGGTTGTAGACCCATAAACACATAGACATGGAAAAATAGGCATTTATTTACATAAATATACATGCATTTAGTTTATGGTTCCATCTATACCAATCCCATAATACCCACTATATCCTATATACATGAGTGTATTCATATTTACATAAATCAAAAAGGGAAAATAAAAATACCAAGAACACTAGGGCGGCTACACAGATGGAGATGCCTGATGCTGATTCAGACTCTATCTACAGCCTGTGCATCGAAACACCGACACGCTGAGTACAACACTCAGTGGTGGAATAAAACAATTATATTATGTCATATCATACAACATGCAATATGCTATGTTCCATACATAATAAGTCATCCTAACACTCCATGATCCCATCTTCATTTAATTTAGTTAATTATCTTATTATTCAATTCATTTATCTATCATTACTACTTATTTTATCAACTTATTAGCCCATGCTAGACAGACTATACTTAAAGACACTAGACGGTAGGATGGATCCTATGCAGTGGCCCATTTTTAGGGCCTAAGTAGCTGCACCTACCTCACTCAGTACTTAAGGACCCGTCCAAAGACCACTTGCAATACCAGACTGTCAGATACTTTAGGGACCCCTCTATAGACCACTCCCAATATATGCGAAACATATCACTCAATACACAAGGGTGGATACTTAGGACCCATCCATAAACCACTCCTAATATACACAATCACATCAATAATTGTGCAAAGGACATCATATAATCTCGGCAGCTGCACCCGCCATAATCACACAGGGCAATAGGCCCCAGAAGTATCGACTACCTAGCAACTGCTTTATCCCCTAGTTGACCGGTCAACCCAACTAGTGGGTGCCTAACTGACGGGCCATTAACTATTTTAGACTGTATTTATTACCATTTTACCCTTAGATTATATTTCTAGACCTAACCCATATAATTAATTACAATTATGCCACTATCATAATTTTTACTATTCATTTGGTCAGTTTCTGCAATTGACACTATTCATTTGGTTATTTTCTCATTTTATGCCTTTCATTACTCATATCATTCAAGTCCCATTCTCAAGGTCTCTTTACCTCAATATTCTCATATTATATCGACATTTTAAAATATACTAACTCACTTAAGTTCTTGTCATATAATCACATCCAATTAAGTCACATTTTTGGACACATAACATACCAAGTTTTAGGTCATTTTTCTTAGGATTTCTACACTTCATGCACACCAAATGCACCCAATCTTCAAACACACATACCATGCATATTATAAGACACCATTTGGCCACTAGTCATACACATATGTACACACACAATTTCTTCCTAATTTATTCCCCAAATCACATTAATTTAATGCCAAATGCATGCTTATAATGCAATTTCACCAAACTAAAATGCACACACCCAAAATGTCACATTTCCATACAAGGTAACATGTATAAATGTACACATCTAAGCATGGCATAGTATAATTGAGTTATTCCACATACCTAGAGTGTATGTACACCCCTTTCTCCACCACTTTAAGCTTCAGTTTGTGGGTTTCTCTCTCCTTCTTTCTTAAACCCTAAACATAAACAATTATAACTTAGAAAAATTCTCAAAAATCAACCATAGCTTCAAATGAAATTCTAAAAACATAGCGATTCCTAGAATTACCGAAGCTACCTACACCAAAAATAAAAAATTAGATTAAGGGTCCTTTATCTAATTTGGGCACTATTCACCCAAGTGTAAAAACTTCTCAATTTAAGCTCCTTCCTTCAAATTAATGGGGGAATTAATGTATAAGGATGATGGAGGCTCTAATTATCTAACTTTTTCATATATTTTGGGTGGGATTAGGAGAGAGAAAGCATGAAGAAAATGAAGAACTTCTTAGCTATGGCATCAGATTCTATGGGAAAAGGAGGTTAGGGATGATTTGGTCACATGTGTGTGTACATAGGGATGATTTGGTCACATGTGTGTGTACATACATGTGAAATATTTTATGTAGAATGGGTTGGACCCATTGGATTGGGGCAAATGGCCCCCAAACTAATTTTTAACATTTTATGTCACCTTTTTGCCCAAAAATTCTTAAAATATTGTATAGGTATTAGAAAATTCCCATTTTAGTTTTGAAATTCCTCGATTAATGGGACTAAGGTCGATTAATGGGACTAAGGTCCATGTAAAATTTCAGGTCAAAAGTCAACCATTGACTTTTTGACACTATTTACAGCCAGAATAAAATATTAAAAAAATATCAGTTGACCTCAAAAAAATTCTAATTCCTCCTCTGTCATACTTAATGGAATTTTTGAGGTTTAGGATATGATATTTTTGAGACCACCCAAGCACATCCTGAGGCTGTCCTGACCTAACCTCATTTTATCTCTATAAATAGCAATTCTTAACCTCAAATGAATTATTGGTTCTGCTAAATTTTTTAATTCATTCGCTTTTTCTATTTTAGGTTTATCAAAAAGTTTTATGACCAATATGTTAGTCATCAAACTTGAAATGACAACCCGCACCATAGGCAACATCACTTAGGCCTACCCAGTACTGTTCATAAGACTTTGATTGTTGAGCGTTACAATTCTTCCACTCTTAAGAAATTTTATCCTCAAAATTACCTGAAATAAAGAAGTGAGGATACTACCTCCACATCTCAAACTAAGTTAGATCCAACAATCCCGTTTTCTCTCACTTCACTCTAATAGAGTGGCATCCTACATCAGCACCCATATAACACTTTATATGGTGCCATGCCCAAGCTAACTTGATAGCTATTGTTGTATGCGAATTCTGCTAATGCCAGATAATGATCCCATATTGCCTTTGAACTTAATGGCATAGCTCCTCAGCATGTCTTCTAACACATGTATCACTCTTTTAGATTGTCTATCTATCTAAGGGTGGAATGCAGTGCTATAAGTCAGTCGAGTACCCAAGGCTTCTTATAACTTCTTCCAAAACCTGGATGTGAATCTAAAGTCTTGATCTGATATAATCACTGTAAACATTCCATGTAATCTCAAGATCTCATCATTGTATTACTTAGCCAATTTCTCTAATGAGTAGTCCATCCTAACAGGTATGAAGTGAGCTGTCTTAGTCAGCCTATCCATAATCACCCATATGGCATCACATATGTTCCTTGTCATCGGTAACCCTATGACAAAATCCATGGTGATCTTCTCTTATTTCCATTCTGAAATTACAATCGGGTGTAGCAATCTAGAAGGAACCTAGTGTTTTGCTTTCACCTGCTGACTTATTAGACATCGTGCCACTTACTCAGCTACTTCATGTTTCATGCCAGGCCACCAGTAATAAGGCTTCAATCCCAAATACATCTTCATGATTCCTGGATGCATTGAATATAGAGCCTCATGAGCTTCTCTCAATATCTATACCTTTAACTCTTAGACATCAAGCACACACAACCTATTATAATAATATAGGCTTCCATCCTCTGTTATGTCAGACCCTATAGCCTTTCCCTCTTTGACTTTATCTGCCATCTGCACTAAGTGAGCATCTCTCATCTAGGCTTTCTTCACTAGCTATCTAAAGTCCGCCTTGACTTGTAACTTAGCTAACACTGCACCTTCTGGTGTGTACTCCACTCTAGCATACATCGATCTCAATACAACTATCATTTTTTGACTCAACGCATCTGTAACCACATTTGTATTGCCTAGATGATCGTCGATTAGGCAATCATAGTCCTTAATCAACTCTATCCACCATCTCTGCCTTAAATTTAGCTCATTCTAAGTAAGCAAGTACTTCAAGCTCTTATGATCTATGTAGATATAACATCGTTCTCTATACAGGTAGTGTCTCCAAACTTTCAATGCAAAGACTATTGTTACCAATTCCAAATCATGTGTCGAATAATTTCATTCATGTGGCTTCAACTATCAAGAAGCATAGGCAATCACCTTTCCTTCTTGCATTAACATGCACCTAAGTCCAGGCATCACTGTAGATCACAAACTCCTTACCTTGTTCTAGTTGTGTCAGGATAGGAGCTTCTGTCAGCATCCACTTCAGCTTGTTAAAGCTTGCCTGACACTTGTCATCCCACTTGAACCTTATATCCTTTTGGATTAACCTTGTCAATGGAGCAACTATCATGGAGAATCCCTTCACAAATCTCTAATAGTATCTCGCCAATCCTAGGAAGCTTCAAACCGCTTTCACGTTCCTAAGAGGATTCCACTCTACCACTGCCTTCACCTTACTCAGGTCTACCTTAATACCTTCAACTGAGGTAATGTGACCCAAGAATGCCACTTTTTCTAGCCAAAATTCACACTTACTCAACTTGGCATACAACTACTTCTCTTGTAGTGTCTGTAACATGATCTGGAGGTGTTGTTCATGTTCCTCCCTAGTTCTCAAATACACCAGTATGTCATCAATAAACACTATTACAAACTAATCCAGGTATGGCTTGAACACCCTGTTCATCAAGACTATAAATGCTGCAGGGGCATTAGTTAGCACAAATGGCATCATTAGGAACTCATAATGCCTATATCTAATTCTGAAGGCTGTCTTAGTGATATCACTCTCCTTAATTCATAACTAATGATACCCCGATCTCATGTCAATTTTGGAAAAGACTTTGGCACCTCTCAATTGATCAAAGAGATCATTGATCTTAAGCAGCAGGTACTTATTCTTAACTGTCACCCGGTTCAACTGCCTATAATCAATGCATAATCTGAGGGATCCATCTTTTTTCTTCACAAACAATACTGGGGCTCCCCACAAAGACACACTAGGCCTAATGAAGCCCTTATCTAGGAACTCTTGCAACTATGCCTTCAATTCCCTCAACTCTATTGGTGCCATCCTATAAGGAGTGATTGAGACTGGGTTCACACCTAGGTATATCTCAATCTCGAACTCTAACTCTCGATGTGGTGGCAATCCTGGTAGTTCATCAGGAAATAGATTAGAAAACTCAGATACAACTGGTATCTAATCTAAGCTAGGGGTTTGGACAGTAGTATCTACCACTACAGCTAGAAAAGCCTCATATCCCTTTCAAATGAGTCTCCTAGCTGTCAAGGCTAAGATTACATTATGCAGAGAGTCTCTATCATGCATCACCATCACCTCTTTACCACCTAGGGTCTAAAGATTTAACCTCTTCTTTTCACAATCTATCACTGCCTTGTGCTTTAATAGCCAATCTATACCCAATATCATATCAAACTCATAGAAAGGTAGCTTAATCAAGTCAACTGGGAATACCTGACCCTAAATCATCAGAGGACAGTGTCTATATATAGTGTTCACTGTCACACTCTGACCTATTGAGTTGCTCACTTATATATCTAGGTTAATGTGCTCTAGTTCCAAGTCTCTATCCCTAGCGTGTGCAATGCATATGTAGGAATACATGGATCCTGGATCTATCAAAGCTAGTACTAAAACATCAAAGAGAATGAAAGTACTAACTATGACATCTAGAGCCTCTGCCTCCTCCTAGGCATGGATAGCATATTGTCGTGCTAGAGCTCTGGCCTTTGGTCTACCCCTCTGGCTAGTGGTAGCCTGCTCCCATCTGGGTGGCTTCGCAGGTCTGCCAACTATGGCTACTATTGAAGCATGTGTTTGCACTGCCTCTGCAGGTCTTTAGGCACACTTCCTCTGCTAATGATCTCATGACCTATGGATAAAGCAAGCTCCTCTTCCAAATTAGCATTGGCCCTCATGCTGCTTTTGACAAATCTCACACACCGGGGGTGCACTCCTAGCTGTAGATACAGGGGTGCTTGACATCTGTTGTGAAGGAGGCGATCAAGGTCTTGAAGAGTATCTCTGATTAGCCTATTGTGAAGGGGACTATCTCTGTGACTGTAAGCCCTGCTACCTCTGAGATGGCTGGCCCTGCTGACCATCTCTTCATCTCTTGCTCCCACCTGGAGCTGAGCTAGTCTAGCCTGCTGTGAAAGGCTTCTTTCTCTAAAATAACTCTTGCTTCTCCTGAACCATTTCTTCCATGTTGTAGGCAGCAGTAACCAACTTCAAAAAATCCCTGATCTCAAAAGTAGAGATCTGTATCTGAATCTCTACATTAATAGAGATCTGTATCTGAATCTCTACATTAAGGCCCTTTTTGAACCTCTCACACTTTTCCTCATCAGTGGGGAGGAACTCAACTGCTTATCGACTCAGGCAGTCAAAGTCCTTCTCGTACTCTGATATCGACCTACTACCTTGCTTTAGATCAAAGAACTCCTACCTTTTCTTGTCAATGTAGGAGTTTGGGATGTATCTTTTCTTGAATTCTTTTAGGAAGAATCCCCAGGTCAGCTCACCAGCTATCTTTCCCCTCTTCAGTCTGTCCCACCAGTGGTATACCTCTTCTTGCAGCAATGATATGGTACACCTCACATACTCAATCTCCGAGCACTCTAATTCTTCTAAGATCCTTATTGTTCTCTCCATCTAATACTCTGTCTTGGCTACATCATCCTCTCGAGCTCCCAGAAAGTCTACAGCTCCTAGCTTTGGAACTCGCTCTAAATACATCTTTTGTGGAGCCAAAGGAGCTAGTGGAGGTGTAACTATCATATGCACTAGAGCTGGTGCTGGAGCTAGTGCTGCGGTCTGTCTCAGCAAATTCACTATCTACTGCAATAGCTTAGGTGAAGCTTGTGCCCCAGGTACGAGCTGTGGCTGAGGCTGAGGTGGCGGTTGTCTCTGTGTCGCATCGCTAGGGTCAGAGGTGGCTATACTCCCTTCAGGTCCATGAATGGTAGAGGGTGCATAACTTGCCACCTCCTCCCCTTTATCTGGTGGTGTTCATTCACTCATCGTGCTTTAACTATAACAAAACCATTGTCAGCATCAGACATTGTAGCTTGACTCCACTAACATCCTAGACTCATGGTTAGCATCAGACAATGTATTAGATGCCTAAAAACACCTAAACCTACTCTGATACCACTAAATGTAACACCTCCGACCCATTTCTACCTGAAACAGGCAAGGTATGCTACTTCCCATTGAGGTCACCCATCCTAAGATTTCCTCAGGGGTCTCTCATTTAACTTTTACCTACGTTTGAATAAGTTTGACCAACCACTTCCTTTTTGTCTAATATGATGATTTATTCCCTAATTACTGCCTATTTTGGTCTGTTAGATATCCTATCAGGAGCTATTATATATTTATAGAAAATTGGGCAGCATAACGACTGCTTTGGTTACTAACCCAAATTAATTGCAAGGAAAAACACTTTTAATTTAACATCTAGCCTTATTCCTCCTTTTGGACACTCTGGTCCTCTAAACTACAGCTAACAACCCATTATGACATTCAATTCACAAGTTATAGGGTCATAGACCCATGAACATATAGATATGTAGAAATAGGCATTCATTTACATAACTATACATGTATTCAGTTTATGGTTCCATTTGTACCCATCCCATAATACCCACTCTATCCTATAGACATGAGTTTATTCATATTTACATAACTCAAAAAGGGAAAATAAAAATACCAAGAACACTAGGGCAGCTACACCAGTGGAGATGCCTGATGCTGATTTAGACTCTGTCTACAGCCTGCGTATCGGAATACTGATGCACTAAGTATAACACTCAGTGGTGGAATAAAACAAGATATTATGTCATATCATACAACATGCAATATGCTATGTTCCACACACAATAAAGTCATCCTAACACTCTACATTCCCATCTTCATTTAATTCAGTTAATTATCTGATTATTCAATTCATTTATTCGTCATTACTGCTTATTTTATCAACTTATCAGCCCATGCTAGAGAGACTACACTTGAAGACACTAGACAGCAGGTTGCATCCTATGCAGTGGCCCACTCTTAGGGCCTAAGTAGTTGCACCTACCTTGCCCGGTACTTAAGGACCCATCCAAAGACCACTCCTAATACCAGACTAGTAGATACTTTAGGGACCCATCCGTAGACCACTCCCAATATCAACGAAGCATATCAATCAATACATAGGGGTGGATACTTAGGGACCCATTCATAGACCACTCCCAATATCCACAATCACATCAATAACTATATAGAGGACATCATATAATCTCGATGGCTGCACTTGCTACAATCACACAGGGCAGTAGGCCCTAAAAGGACCAACTACCTAGCAGCTGCTCTATCCCCTAGTTGATCGGTCAACCCATATAGTGGGTGTCTAACTGATGGGCCATTAACTATTTTAGATCATATTTATTATCATTTTGCCCTTAGGTTATATTTCTAGACCTAACCCACACAATTAATTACAATTATGCCACTATCACAATTTTTACTATTCATTCGGTCAGCTTCCGCAACTGACACTATTCATTTAGTCATTTTCTCATTTTATGCCTTTTATTACTCATATCGTTCAAGTCCCATTCTCAAGGTCTCTTTACCTCATTATTCTCATATTATGTCCACATTATAAAATATATTATCTCACTTAAGTTCTTGTCACATAATCATATCCAATTAAGTCACATTTTTGGACACATAACATACCAAGTTTTAGGTCATTTTTCCTAGGATTTCTACACTTCATGCACATCAAATGCACCCAATCTTCAAACACACATACCATGCACATTATAAGACACCATTTGGCCACTAGTCATACACACACAATTTCTTCCTAATTTATTCCCTAAATCACATTAATTTAATGCCAAATGCATGCTTATAATGCAATTTCACTAAACTAACATGCACACACCCAAAATGTCACATTTCCATATAAGGTAACATATATAAATGTACACATCCAAGCATGGCATAGTATAATTGAGTTATTCCACATATCTAAGGTGTATGTACACCCCTTTCTCCACCACTTTGAGCTTAAATTTGTGGGTTTCTCTCTCCTCTTTTCTTAAACCCTAAACATAAATAATTCTAACTTAGAAAAATTCTCAAAAGTCATCCATAGCTCTAAATGAAGTTTTGAAAACATAGTGATTCCTAGAATTACCTAAGCTACCTATATCAAAAATAAAAAATGAGATTTAGGATCATTTACCTAATTTGGGCACTATTCACCCAAGCGTAAAAACTTCTTAATTTGAGCTCCTTCCTTCAAATTAATGGGGGGAATTAATGTCTAAAGATGATGGAGGCTCTAATTATCTAACTTTTTCATGTAGTTTGGGTGGGATTAGGAGAGAGAAAGCATGAAGAAAATGAAGAACTCCTTAGCTATGGCATCAAATTCTATGGGAAAAGGAGGTTAGGGTTGATTTGGTCATATGTGTGGTGTGCACACATGTGAAATATTTTATTTAGGATGGGTTAGACCCATTGGATTGGGCCAAATGGCCCCTAAACAAATTTTTAACATTTTATGTCATCTTTTTGCCTAAAAATTCTTAAAATATTCTATAGGTATCAGAAAATTCCCATTTTATTTTTAAAATTCCTCGATTAATAGGACTAAGGTTCATGTAAAATTTCATATCAAAAGTCAATCGTTGACTTTTTAACACTATTCACGACTAGAATAAAAATATTCAAAAAAAATATTAGTTGACCTTAGAAAATTCTAATTCCTCCTCCATCATACTTAGTGGAATTTTTTAGGTTCAAGATATGATATTTTTGAGACCATCTGGGCACATCTCGGGACTGTCCCGACCTGACCTTATTTTATCTCCATAAATAGTAGTTCTTAACCTAAAATGAATTATTGGTTCTGCTAAAATTTTTAATTCATTCGTTTTCCCTATTTTCACACCCGTCAATGTCTTATAACCAATATACCATTCATTGGACTTGAAAATGATGACCCGCACCATTAGGAATATCACTCAGGCCTATCTAGTACTATTCATAAGACTTTGACTGTCAGGCATTACATTTACCATGTTAATATTATTCTATGATAATAGTATGTGATGTAAATTGTTTCATTCATTAAGATACATGTTCATATTGTATAGTCCGCACGGACTTCCTTTCACTAAAAAAGTGGTCTGTACGGATGATCATAATTTTATTCTTGTATTTACTGTTTTTAAATCTGTACGAACTCTCTCTCATAGGGAACGTAGTCTACATGAACATTGTCCTTGATTCTTGATTTTAGCATGTATTTGTATTTGTACTTCTTGTCTTTTTTATGATTTATATTAATATTTTATCTAGTATCATTAATTCTTTTCTTTCAAGTGGTATGTAAGTGACCTTTTCACTGGAGTAAAGGTCTGAATAGACATATAACCCTTACAAGCAATAGTCCACATGGACAAATGAAGGAGCCCCGTAGAGTCCGCATGGACTTAACGATGTATAGACAGGACTAATTTTATACTTTGGACTTTCTTTTGGTTTTGTGCCATTTATATTTCATTGTTTATTTTAGGTTTATAATAGTTAGTTAATAACTTGTTTTACACACTAAACACCTAAATTTTACATTAAATGATTTTCTACATAATTAATTAGTGTTTTTATAATAAAAGAGAATTGAGTTTTTGCTTAATCAAAAGTCATAATAACATATGTATTTTAATAAAAACCAATCTCCTAAAGATGGGAGTTAGGCAATTACTGCCAATTCCTATGGAATTACAGGTAATTGTCAGGTCAAATAACAAATAATCCATAACCCACTTTCTAGATGTACAATTGAGCTTGTTTTATTCTTTAAATATCTCAATTTACTTTTTATACATGAAAAGGTGACATAAATATTTTAAATATAATGCATGCTCACTTGAAAAAGGATTGATAAATGTTACAATATATAAAGAAGACATATTATTGGGGCATAAATAAGATATGAATTCTGAACCTTTCTAGTACAAAAGATCATAGGTCCTAATGTAGAGGCCAGGTGGCGACTCTACTAACCACTTTTGTCCCCGATAAAAAAATATATAATCTCTACACCTACACACACATTGTGCCATTGCCATACAACCTAAGCCAATTCACACCTTGATTATGCCTCGGGCATACTACATACACACACACACACATAAGCTTTATACACCAATTCCTTCACTTACACCTAACATGTCATCATTAGTAAGCCATTTTCCATACAATATGCCAAGCACACATGCCAACACTTAACCTACACACTAAGGTACCTCTCGGCCTAATGAATACACACATTAAAACTCACAATTCTCACCATATACTTATATAATTCATGCATCTTTCATGTCATATACCCTAGAAATCATGCTAAATCACTTTAACAAGCTATACACACACACACACCCTTACACAAACCTCTCGGCCAAAAGGAGAACTTACCTTTCCATAAGTTCCTTTCCTCAAATAAACATTCTAATCTTGCCTTATATACAAAAATTAACCTAAATACATGGCTAAATCATCAATTCACACACATTAGCCACCTTTCCCACCATTTCCATACAAGAATTCTAAGCCTATCACATATGAATTTCATCATTCATGTTTTAAATGCCTTAAATCCACTTACCTCACCATCAAAGGAGTTGAATTCTTCACTTTAAGTTTGAAAGAAACCAAAGCACACCTCAATTCTTCTTCTCCTCCATTCACGCCACTTCACCTTCAAAAATACATAAAAAAATCACACACACCTCTAAATCAAATTCCAAGCATATAGGCATTCTTAGAATC
>CANXYI011306064.1:0-13217 GCA_948208565.1 Hura crepitans | reverse complement strand
ATCTAGAATAAGATAGATTTCAAAATTTTCATTTATTTAAGAAGTTTAAAAAAGAAAGTTGGCTTTTGCAAATTATTTGCACAAGGTCCATGCAGACTTTAGTCCCTATAAAGTGAGTCCGTGTGAACTAAGCATCAAACTTTTGTCCACTATTTAACTATCTCTGGCTATCATTAGAGCTCCAAAACCTAAGGTGCCTACATGAGCAATCATCTTTTAAGAGTCCATCTCTTGCCCGCTAAAATAACAACCAAGCCAGGTACTTTCCTAATGGATTCCTTCATCCTTACTTTAATAGTTATGGTGGACCAAATTTTATTTACAAGTGACTTCCCATCTATGATAGCAACTTCTTACTCATTAGCTACAGTGTGAAAACCAAAATCATAAATAAAATGCTAATAGCTTAGAAAGTTAATAATGGAAAATAAATCGACTTTGAGTATTTGTTAACACTGAAAATCAAAAAGTATAAAAATTTTATTAGAAAGTTTTATGCTAATCAACAAAGATTAAAACATGACCGGTTTGAAAAATCTTCATGTGACACCCCTTCTCCTGATACTCAAAGACACCAGATGAAAGCGTACCACATTATATGCCATAGGCAACAGACACTAAAAATTCACATTCATATGTTATGATTAAATCTAAAGTTTTTAAATTTAAAATCTTAAAACAAAAGAATCACTTTTGAAGCCAAATTTACATAAGAATAGTCTAATTACATAAGAATTGTCTAATTACCAAATGTGCTAGAATTTGCCAAAATATGAGATTGAAAGAAAAAAATGAATCACAACTGAAATGCTTCAAAACATGTACTTATATGTTCACATAATATACTCATGAATTAGCTACTGATCTCACTTGTAATTGCCTCATCCGTCAATGCCAAATCAATAACCTACATGTGGAAAACCAATTGACTAAGCAATAAAGCTTAGTGGTGCATAATCAATCTTTGATTACCTCCACCATACATATCATACTTATATAACACATTCATACCAGATACTCATACCACATGTGTTTCCTTCATACCCATACCACATAGTCACATAACATACTCATATCACATACTTAACATGCACATACATAATTATACTTCTTCTTATTACCATTATTAGGCCTTATTTAAATTCATTTAACTTAACATATTACACAAACTTGGTTTACATATTTAGCAACCCATAAAATACTTACACAATTAGCACTCCTTTCACAACATAGACTTTTTTTGGTGATCATTATCTTTTAATCATATCTCATTTTATACATTGTTGCATTAGCTTCATAACTTGCAAATTTACTGTATTTTTTTCATCACAAACACATAATTATATATTAATATTCACATATTACACAAACCAACACAATGTATCCTTAATTTGATAATCACCTAAATACAACTAATCTCATCATGTTCACATCTTTTAACATATTATCTCATTTTCGACATTGTTCTTATTTCACCACAACCTAAGAAATTACACTCACTTTTTAGCATTATTATTCTTATAATACTAAAGTACAGTTATCGCTTATCATAGCATGTGACGCCCGTAAATCGAGGCTCTATGAACAATACCTCTAAGGCTTAAAAAGTGTGCCCGAAGTGTTGAGTCACCTTCACGAGGCTCGAGAAGGGGCGTACTAGTCATGAAACCTCAAGGGGCTAGAAAATGATGAAAATGACTTAATTTAAAAATTTAGCAAAACTAATAAATTATTTTAAGCCATAATCTAGTAAGTAGTAAACTCAAATAAACTTGGGCTGAGAATGACACGGGATATGCTCAGACAGACCTAGAAATACCATACCTTGAAGGTTAAAATTTCAAATTAGACTATTGGTGAAGGAATTTTAATTTTTTGAGGTCGTTTGGTAATTTTTTAGAATTTTTGACAATTTTAAGATTCTCTAAGAAATTAGTAAATAGACTTGCCGATGGAATTTTGTCATAAAATTTTATGAGCCTATAAATAAGCCCAATTAAAGATTTTTAGAACTAAAATAATGATTTTTGAGGTCTAAGTGAATTTTAAAAATTTCCTGAAGTTTCAATTAAAATCGAGCATTTTTTGGGCGCTCGGGTGCACATGTCACCACCCGAGCCACCCCAACCCCATTAAATAAGCCATTCTTGCTAAGTCGACATTACACTAAGTGCCTATTACTACCTCACCTTTCTTCCTTCTCGCTCCCTCTCCCTTTATAATCGACACCTCTTTCCCCTTGAAGCCTCTATTTTTAGTTTAATTCAAGCTTGAGTTCTACCAAAAAATCACTTAAATTAGGTAGAAAAAGATCCTTAGAGCTTGTAACCACCATAGATATTCATAGAAGTTAATAAAATTCACCAAAGTGTATGTATAGGTAAAAGGGTGGCTTAAAATTCAAGTATAGGTGTAAGTATTTTTCTTCCCCTTTTATTTTAGTTATAAGTAGCCTACATAATTCTAAGAAACTCCATGTATTTAGATTTTTGAATTGAGCTTTGTATGATTTTTAGGATTTTTTTAAGTTAGTATGTGGTGTACATAGGCTTGAGGAGTGATGATGTTTAACAAGGCAATTAAGGGTCCTAAAGTATCGAAAAAGCTTTTAAAGTAATCTAGGTTTGAGAATTTGATTAAATAAAAGCATGCCATGTTGAGTTTGAATGTGATTTATCATGTAATTATGTATGAAAGTTGTGATTTGATTAGGTATTATGTATAAATTATGGATATATGCTTAGTTTAATGTTAATTCTGTATAAAAATGATGATTGGCATGTTGAATTGATGAGAAAAAGAAATGGAAGGCCATAATCCCATTTTGGTTAAGAGGCATGTGAGGTTTTATGTATGGTGCTATGTATGTGTACATGATGTATAAGGTGGATAATGCAATGTATAGCATGAGTATGTATGGTGCAGATGTGAATTTAGGGAGGAGAATGTATATATGGCCATGAAATTGATATGGTCGAGAGATGTAAGTATGTATTATGGCATGTGATTAGTGTGCATGGCATGTGATCATGGTGCAAATGATGAGAATTGATGTGTTTGGCATAGGTAAATATATGTGCATGGTGAATTTGATGAGAAAATGCATGTATATATGTGCTCATGGTATGGCTAAGGCATGTGTGTAATGTGTCATGGCATGGTGTACATGGTATGTCATGTGTACATATGTGTGTGTATGCTAGAATGATTATATATGATGTGTATGTGTGATAAAACATAAGAAAATGCATGTGCATGACCATGAACAAGCAATGGCCGAAAGGTATGTATGACATGGTATGTATGGTAAGTATGGTATGTCATGATGTATGATATTTATGATTGGCATGACATAATGAACATGTGATGTATGATATAGAATTGGCATCGAATATGTGTAATCATGTATGGAGATATGGCTTATGGTATAGTAAGTTAATGTAAGAAAAAGGGGTTAAGAAATGGTGTGAGAAATGGCATGAAATTGGCTTGTAAGGCATGGATAAAAAAATGACCTATAATATGACCTAAAATGCCATAAAATGGGACATGAAATTTGGGCACTTTGTATACTTGATCAGAAGGAAAAAGTGAGGCCACTATTGGGAGTATTTTAAATGCATGGAATGAGATTATATATGGCCTTTAATGGCAAGTTGACATAACTTGAAATGGCATGGAAAATATGCTCAGGAAACAGTGGCTATAGACTTATAATAATGTCCTAAAATGGAAACTGACCTGTAATGATACCTTAAAAATAGACCTTGGAAATGACTTGAATTTAGGGTCTAAAATGGACATATACATAGACTTAAATTATGACATAAAATGGACTTGAAAATACCTAGGTAAATAGGCCTAAAACTATCTTATATAAATGACCTGTAACTGTCTGGCTAAAATTTAACTATGGAAAATAAATAATAACTATCTATCTATTAATTGTAAATAATTTAAGTGATGATTAGTAAGAAAATAAATGTAAATTAAAGATAGTTGGCCCATTAGTTAAACACCCACTGGATGAGTTGACCGGTGAACTAGAAATTAGCAGTTGCTAGATATTTGTCTGTTTATTAGACCAGGCCGGTGGAGCAATCGAGGTCCACAAGCTGGGCCACTGCACTATATTATGATGATGATATTTGTTTATTTATTAGACCAAGCTGATGCAGTGGTGGAGGTCCACAAGATGAGCCATTGCACTATGTTGTTGATATTAATGTATGTTCATCAAACCAGGCCGATGTAGCTATCAGGGTCTATAAGATGGGCCACTGCACTATCATATGGATAATATGACATGACGATATTTATATTTGTCTAGTATTAAGAAGATCTATGCCTTTACTATTAAACCCGGTTGGTGCAGCGGTCGGGATCCATAAGATGAGCCACTACACTAGGGCTAGTATGGAGCCTAAGGTCCAGAATGTAAGGCCATTTCACAGTTTGAGTTCCCTCTTAGTCTAATGTCTGAAAGTGTAGTCTATCTAGTTAGGCCTACTTAATAAACTGAATATTTCACCTGATGATAGATAATAGTAACACTAAAATTAATGACAGTATGGTAATGGCAAAAGTGTAAATAATTAAATTATAAGATGGGCCAATAAAATAATATTATTCTGGTGACATGGCCGTTAATACACACAATTCTTTCATCTTAAAGAAACACAAATCCATTGAACTCATACTATCTCACCACATATCAATAAATAATTAACATTAATATCCCACATCATATACATACCCATTATATCACATATATAGTCAATAGAATTCGCATTCATGACATAAACACACCAATGGCAAAATTTACCTATTCCTTCCCATTTCAACCATCGGTACACAATATAAAAATAATAATCACAACATGTAAGTACATTTTCACACATACTTTTCAAAAGTATTCCAAAGTTATAGTTAACACTTAATCCATGCATGACTCATTAGAACTCAATTTCTCGGTTGATCTTATACATAGAATATTTATCACATGCTCATATGCTCATGGGAATACATTATAAAATCTTACACAAATATTTCAAATTCACTTTACCTCATGTATTTGATGTCACATCTTATTTACTTTAACCGTATTAAGTTAAACATAGTTACTTATTAATCAATTTTGTTTAGTTTAATTTATATCACATTAAGATTAACACATTACTCATTTTAAGCCTTATGTATATGCTCTTTAATCACATTTTGGATAACTCATAATACCTTATTTATGATTATTTAAATTATTTAAATTAGCCCAATATACACCTCGACTAAAGTAGACTAGATAATGAGTATCACACATGTTATGCAGTGGTCCCTAGCCTTATGTGGCTGCACCCGCCACATCACACATGGTATAAGCTTATAATAAGCGGTCATTTTCATAAAATACAATTGCTTCAAAAAGCCACATATGCCCTAAATAGGCTCACATAATGTACAGTGGTAGTGAACATTCTGTGGCCATATTCAGTACATAACATAAGATATAACACTGCTAAAAGAGCCTATTGGCATGCCGATCTATCCCAACACTATCAATAGCCTAGCCATACATAGGTGTTATTCATTATTTACCAATTTATCATGCAATTTATCACACTCAATATTATAAGATTAGTCATCAAATAATTACACATATGACTCATAGGGCTTCAATCTCAGTTTTAATTTCAAATGGTATGATCACAAGCTTAGTTTTTTCTCAATATGCGGTACTCAATTTAACATTCTCATACCTCATTGTTAGTATCACAATTTCATTCTTATGACTCATCATAGTGTCATCACGTGTCTCATTACATATTCATGATAATAATCTTATCATCCTCTTACCACTTGAGTACTCATAAATTCTAGTTAAGTTAACATATGATACTCAATATCATGTTTTATAACATATTGTCGTGCATCTGATTTGCATTCTTATTATATCATCACAATTGCTATCACATGTACCATATCATAATTATGCTCATGATCTCATCATTATTTTATCATGTATTTATATGCCATGCAATTAAAAACACATAATGCCTAAAATTCCATACATGCCTCACATTAATCTCATGTGTCATTTAATTAAAATGTCACATTATTTGTACCCAACTAAGTTTTTAGGCATTCAGCTTATATTATTTAATTAAATAAAAAACAACCCCATCATATACTTATGTCCACATATCCCATGTCACATCATTATCTCATACTCATTATATCACATGTCTTATTTCATCATTTCCATATTTGTTGTATGAAGAAATCATGTTGTATCTCTAATTAGCTCATTCATGAAATAACACCTTATCACTACATCTTCATAAATTAAATCAATTTTCTCATTTATATAGCACATAAATTCTCATTTTGTACATTATCATTTGGTCTTATAATTATATTTCATTCATACCACAACTCATGTCTTACATGTTTCAAAAATCACTCAAAGTCATTAGATTAATAGGGTTTAAAACTAGGTTAAAAATGCTTTAATCTTTTGTAAGAAAACAAACATCAATTTCACAAATTACTAAAACTTCTAATTTCCATGACACAATTTTCTTAAATCATGCATCATTATTTAATCCCAAAATCATGTCACAATTATGTTAAAAATCCATATATTATATGTCTCAAACCATGCCAATATTGTTAAATCAATAGAAATGTCAAAACTCTCAATTAGAACTCATTACAATCATTAAATTCACAAATTAAGTTAATTTGCAATCAATTTTGGTCCTCAAATTCTCATCATATAAGTTCCCATTTTATCTTAAATTCATACCTCATTTATGCCAAAAATCTATACACTATATGCCTTAAATATTGTATAAGTTCATTATGGAAATCAAGTTGAAAATGGTTTACAAAAATATTGGGTTTTAAAAAAGATAAGTAAAATTCTTTATGCTGACAAAAAGGGTCAAAAGGGGTCACGGGTATAACCCCTTAAAAATTACAAAGGCCTAGATTTTGGCTTAAAAGGGTCATGGCCATGACCTACACAAGGTCACAGCTATGACTCCTATTTTTTTTATAGAAAATCATGCGATTTTTTATGAATAAAGGCAACAAAACACCCAATTTCTTACCAAATCATTTTCACATCAAATCTAGTTCAAACCATAAGAACTCTAACACATTTTTTTCTCAATTTGCACATACAATTACAGTCAATTTTCATCAATTATAGCCATAATATAGTAAAAAATTTTAATAAGCAAATATTACACAAAAACTAAGAAGAAATCATAAATTGATTATGCATATACTCTTTAGATATAGGTGAAATTATTCCTTATGCTTTTGTGCCTCAACTTTTACATTTCCCACTCCACATCCTTACTTCTCATCTCCATCTTCTTCTACTATGAACTTAAGCAACACAACATATACATACACATAGAACATAAATTCAAAGAAGAAAATGAAGCATAATCAAAACTTAGAAGCTAGAAATCATGTTACCTTATTAACCTAACTCATAAAGTTCAATAATGAAGTTTTTATAACTCTTTCAAGGCAAAAAAAGGAAACGATCATTAGTTTTCTTTTCTAAAGAAAATTGATAGTAGTTTTTAGGCTATTTATAACCTTTAGATGGATGGCTTAGATTTACCACTTAAATCTTCATCCAATGGTCCACATAGCCTTATTGCCAAATATCCCTTTTAGTCCACAAAATATCACTTTTTACTTTGTAATAACACAAATTTTCATACAATATTCAATGTTAACCATCTTAAGGAAAATTATTTCCTTTTAGCCTAAATATTTTTATTATTTTATTTTATTTATTATCTCTTCTAGCCCATATGTATGGATCATTACACTCCATATGAAAAACTTATTTCAACATCAAGATATGACTTTAGGACAATATAAATGAAAAGATTACAGTAGTTCAAAGATGAAAAAGGTGAAAATTATTGATTGCGGGTGCCTAAATTTCAAATAGGTCAAGAGAAACAATAGATTGAGGAGATTTTAGTATTTGAGTGGTTAAAGCTCCTCATGCAATGATCCTTATTATTGTCATTGTACTCATCATTTTCTTTATTAAACACTAAGGTATTTCAATTTTTAAATCAAGCTTTCAAAATCCGAAATAATTAAAGCCTAATTGGCATATTGGAATTCAAAACATAAAATTCATTTCTCAAATGAAATTTTATATTTGGAATATTATAATTTATATTTTGTAATTCACTTAAATTCCTTATGATAAAGTTTGAAATAAATTTAAATTTGAAATTTCATTCAATCTTATTTCCTAACAGACCCTTAATATCTTATGAAAATTATATATTATAAATATTTACTATTTTTGAAAGAAATATGATAAGATACATATAAAAAAGTTACATAAAGCATGAAGACATTGGTGTATAGTAAGACATTTTTTAAAAAGAAAATTTTTATGTCATTTTAACCAATTTTATTCAACTTTTGATACATAGGTAATTCATTTGTTACCAAGTGTATAATCCTATAAATATATACCAACATAATTTAAAGTCTATTCACAACAAGGTCGAGTTGATAAAACTAATAAACAGGAAAAAAATAATTATATATACAAATTCAATTTCACTGCGTAGTAATATGTATTGGATTAAGAAAACAAATAATGATAGTGATTAGTGAAGAAAATGAAACGTGATTCTATTTATAACAAATGAATTTTATAAAATTTTGTGAAATTCATTTGCAATTCTAAATTCTCTCACTTTGCATGCTAGAATTTAAAATGTAGAATTTATTTAAAAATGAATTCTACATAGAATTCATTTCAAATAAATTCTTATATTCGAAATGTCAAATTTTAAAATATGTATTTAAATCGAATTTCATATTTTTTCTATTGGCTTAATATATGAAATCCACCTTGAACTTGTTTTAATTTATAAAGTTCATACCTAAAGTAATCGAGGTCTTAATTACACTTTTAAATTTGTGTAAACAATACCATTACCCCCCCTAAAAAGCTAGGTGGCATGAAACTCACTTTCCACATAGTTCTTTATACGACACACCTTACATTGTGTTGACTCATGATTTTATGTCATGTGCCTCTTAACAAGGTAATTTGTATAGTTTTGTCAAGTTTAAAGAGTAAATGATACCTCGATTAGTTCATAGCGTTAATCTATAAATGATGACAAGTTGAGAGGCATTTTTAGATATTAAGCCTTTTCTACTTAAAACAAATCTAGAACTAAAATCCATTTTACATTATTTCATAAAATATCTTTAACATTACAATATTACAAAAACAAATAAAATCATAATCTAACATATCTTCACATTAAACAAGTATTTTTTAAAAACTTTTTAAATTTGAAATCTACCATAAAAAATAAATACAAAATAAATTTAATAAGCTAATTTTTTTGCCAAGAAGATAATATTAGTTTTGTTATTTTATTAATTTTATGGTATTTAGTTAGCTGATCCTAAGCTAAGCTGGGACAAAAAAAAATTATAAAGGTCTACCTTACCTAGTATGACTTATAGCCAAATATAAAAAAGAAAGAATGAGAGAGAGAGAAAGATAAGAAGGAAGAAATAAGATAAAAGAAGAATTAGTCCAACAATAATTTTGTGTAAGTTTGGTTAGAATTCATTTCCAAATTCCACCTCTTTTTCTGAGAATTGGCTAGTTATATTGAATTCCATGAAATTAAATTCCAATAGTTGAAATCTAATTTATTTTACATTATAAATACAAAAAAATTAGAATCATAAAAGTCATTTTAAACATTCTAGGATTTTTAATTTCATGAAATTGAATTGATAGTTTTCAAATTACTATAGTACAATATAGGACAATTATCTGTTTGGGCTATCGGATAACAATCATGAAGCGATTACAAATTTCCTACAAAATAGAGAAAAATTAGCCCTAATTCTCTTGGGATTATCACTTTAATGTTTAAGTTGCATACCTAACATTATAAGCTTTTATATCCCTATATGGGCTCAATACCTATCTATTGCACAAGCAACCTAGTCCTATTAAAATTAAGCTTCTTACATTTTGAATTAGAATTTTAGTCTACTAATTCCAATAGACTTCTTATTTAGTCCAGCTTATTTTCTTCTTAGGGTAGTAATCATTATTAGAATAGGTCTACGATTTCTAGTGTTATCATTTAGTCCCCTATCAGTCTAATCACAAGATGGACATTAGAATTCTTAAAGGTTTCATATATTATTGCTTGATAGCTAGCATTTATATTAGTATGAGACAACATTTGTCTTCTTAATAATCATTTTAGGCCTCATTTTTAACTACAAAATTTATCATTGGCTTGCATATTACCCCACTTTTTACCTTAGTTTTACTTAAGCTCATTTTCATTGTGCTAAAGAAAAATTATCAATGGGTTTTGTTAATTTTTCACTAGCATCCTTTTCAAAATAACCCATTTTAGTAGAATCCTTCAACAAATTCAATTATCCTAAAGCCTCTGCTACTTTTTCAAAAGCTGTTTAATTGTTTGACTTCATTTATGAGTTCATATTCCTAAAAAAAATCAAACATCTTTATCCACTTCATTAATACCTTCTTCTCAACTGCCCTCTTTACTGATAAACATTTAAAACCAGTAGTCAAAACCTTAGCTTGATTTAGAAGCCCTTATGATATTCTAACAAACATTACAATTGTCAAGCCTTCACTCGATGTACATCTAATTGATGGTATTTACAATAATTTCCTTACACTATCCAAATCATATTTTGAATATCATTTATGTGTAACGGTATTGTTCATTACAAATGGCCTAACCACACAGCCTAAAATGGTCAATCCAAGTTATTAACAATAGTTAAGTATTAGTCTTATAAACCTCTCTTCTCCCATATTTTTATCTAATATGGGATTTAGGAGCACTTTATATACCTAGAATCTCTTTGATATTTTGCCGATATAGGATTTGCCTAAGGTATTACAGTACACCCCTATATAGAACTCAATATCCTTACTAAGGTTTGCCCCACCATCACCCAAGGTTACAATAGAGTCGCTCTAATATCAATTATAGCAACCTAGACCCAACTATCCTGAATAACTTGCAAATGGCCCAATCACATGGCCTAAAATGGTCAACCTAAGTTATTACTAATAGTTAAGTCTTACCCTTATAAACCTCTTTCCTCTCATGTTTTTATCCAATGTGGGATTTGGGAGCACTTTCTATACCCAAGATCTCTCATGTGTTTTATTGATGTGGGATTTTCCTAGGGTGTTACATTATGTTTACCTTTCATCCCTTTTATGAGACCAATATAAAGGAATACACTTTTTCCATAATTAGCCTCATTTGAATGGATAGGCTATCATTGCCTATTTTAGGGCCAATTGTACCTTGTTCCAAATTTATATAGAACTTTTTAGTTACTTTTACCAATTTTGTCATTAAAATAGATAAGACTTTTGTAAACTTTACTACTATAGCAAATTGGTCACTATTTGATTTAAACTTTTTTTATGGAAGAATGGTTTATTTTTAAGTCCTAAGAATGGTTGGGGACATTTTTAGACCAAATGGAAAAAGTAGTCTAAGTAAAGGATTTTGCATCTAAATATGCATATTTTAGACAAGATCAACCTACTCTTTTAAATTCCATCAAAGATTTATTATTCTTAACTAATTTGGTCCTAAGATATTTTTCCCAAATTAAAGGGCAAATTCTACTTGAGGTTCCTAAAGTATTTTTACCCGATTAAAGGTTACATTTTTTCTCCTCCTCATCTTTCTTACTTTTAGATCTTTCCTTTTGTTATTGCTTTTCTCCTTACTTTGAGATTTCTTTGATTCCTAAGTCCCTAAGCTTTTGTTGCTTGAAGAGCATAATACATTGTCTAATCGGTTACATTTTCTATACCTATTTCTCCTTTTTCTACTCTTTATTGGATAAGGCTTTAATATCGCTTGATGAGGAGTATGAATGTCTCTTTTTCTTACTGTGACATTTCTTTTTTCATAATTACTTAAAGATCTATATGGATGTCCTTTTTTTCTTTCTATTTTTTGGATTTGGGCATAGTATTGAATGTTAACTTTCTCATATGCTTTAGGAATTCCATGCGCATTCATTCTTGAAATCCGTTAAGGGCATTATTATAAATAGCCTAGCTTCAGGATCTATGATGATAGCTAAAAGAAGTTAAAATAGTAGACTAAAGGTAACATAAGTCTGCATGGACTTAATTAACTGGGATCAAGGTTTGCAAATACTTCCATATAATTAAGTCTACACATATGTCATAACCACCTTAATAAGGTTCGCACGAACCTTATTACAAACAACTTTTAAAAACCCAATTTTACTATTCAATTTCTTGTTCTTATTTAAGAGTATCATTATGAAACTCCACTATTCCAGCACATCTAACCCTAATTTAAGCCTATATATACATCTTTTTTCTGAACCTTGTTAAGGATCTCTTTGCAAACTTTTTAACCCTTAGAAACCATAAAATGGATTATGCTTTCCTCTAATCCTTATCCTTCACTAAACTTATTCCTTTATTTGAAAACCTCTAGCTTTTTTTACTAGTAAAAGATAATAATCAGGTAATTCTAAGGTCTAATTTTATTTTATACATAATTTTATAGATAAAAGATATCTATTGTAGCAATCACATTAACTAGGCAATCTTCATTGATCCCAACCTTAATTATAAGAGTAAATCAATTCATATATAGCGTCATTTAAATTTAAATATTAGTAAATCAACTAACTCATTATTTATAAGCTAATATTCATTTCTAGATTAGAAAAATAAGTTTACACAAACTATTCGTCTCAAGTGAATAGGTCCACATAGGCATAGTTAGTTACTTTTGTATGATAAATATTTAAAATAAAGTCCATCATCATGATATCATGTTTATTATGTAATAAATGCATATTTATGTTATTTCATATGTCTACATATATAATTAGGTCTATATGGACCATGTTTTATGTTTCTAACCATGTTTATTAAGATGCGTAAAAATAGGATATGGATAGTTCATGAGAGGTCTACATGGACATAGATCTAAGGAGATTTTACCTTTGTAATCATTTCATATTTATTATTAGTTTTATGTTCTATTGGTTCTATTTATTATGTATTTTTGGATTGTAATTTCTAGGATTTTATTTGTAATAGGTAAATTAACTAAAAGGTTTTACACATTTAA
>CANXYI011306012.1:0-15063 GCA_948208565.1 Hura crepitans | reverse complement strand
ATAGTATAATGCTATGCTGGTGCTCTAGCCTCTGATCTGGTCCTCTGACTAGTGCTCAGCTGCTTCTGCCTCTACTATCTTGGTGGTCTGTTGGGTGCTACTACAGCTGATGCTTGGGTATGTGCCCGTTTTGATTGTCTCTAAGGATAATCCCTTTAGAAGTGATCTCTGGCTCCTAATATGAAGCACTCCCCTCATCTATACTGCCAGCACTGACCCCAGTGTCTCCTCTGGCAACTCCCATATGTCGAAGGTGCACTTTTAGCTGTAGGCACTAGAGCACTCAAGGCCTGTTGAGATGCAGGTGGTCGAGGCCTAGGAGGAAAAGCCTGACTAGATCTCTAAGATGGAGCCTGCCTCTAAGACTATTGACTTGTCTGTCTCTGGGACTACTGACTAGGCTAGAAGTCCCTCTATCTCTTACCCCCTCTTGGGGCTGAACTAGTCTGACCCGTAATGAAGGGTCTCTTCCTCTGGAATAGCTCCCTTTTCTCCTGTACCATCTCCTCCATGTCATACACTGCAGCTACCAACTTTAAAAAGCCTCTGATCTTTGTGGTAGCAATTTGTATCCTCAACTCAATGTTGAGGCCCTTCTCGAACCTTTTGCTTTCTCCTTATCAGTAGGGATGAACTCCACTATGTACCTACTCAAATAAGTGAAGTCCTTCTCATACTCCAATACTGACATTTGCCCCTATCTAAAATCAAAGAACTCTTGCCTCCTCTTATCCGTATAGGACTCAAGAATGTACCTTTTTTGGAATTCCTTCAAAAAGAATTCCCATGTAAGGTTAGCTACTGCCTTTCTCTTATTAGTTGTATCCCACTAATGAAAGGCTTCCTCCTATAGAAGGGAGGTGGAGGACTTTAGACACTCCTCCTATGTACACTCTAACTGCTCTAGAATCCTTATAGTCCGCTCTAGCTAATATTCCCCCCTCGCGGCATCATCCTCTCTCGCACCTAGAAAGTCCATTACTCCTATCTTCTTCACCCTCTTTAGGTAAGTTTTTTGCAATACTAGGGGAGCTGGAGCTAGTGGTGGTAGTGGTGGAGGTGCAATAGTGTGTCTTGGTAACTTTACAATCTATTACAGTAAAGCTCGGGCTGTGGTTGAGGAGCAGCATCACTAGGCTCTGGTGTGGTTGCACTCACCTTTAGGCCATGGATGATAGTAGGAGCATGACTAGCCACCTTTTCCCCTCAATATAGGGGGGCCCGTTCACTCATCATATATAACTGTATAGAAAAACTTATTAGCTTCATGCAATATAGCTTTAACCCACAACAGAACCCCAGACTCATGCACTCATGTATAGTATGCCTAAAAACACCTAAACCTGCTCTAATACCACTAAATGTAACACCCTTTGCCTATTCTTGAGGGAGATAGACAAAAGGTGTCACTTCTCAGAGGTCACCCATCCTTGGATTTCCCTAGAGACCATTCGTTTAACTTTATGTCACTTAATCCAACTTTGACCTAACTTGATTGTCTAGTGTCTATTACTATATAACCTTTTATTACTACCTATATTAGTATGATAAAAGTCCAGATTTTGTCTGTTATCCACTTATAGAAAATTGGGCAGCGTAATGGCTACCAGGGTGAAAAACCAAAAATTTTCTTGCAAGAAAAATACTTCTATAATACTCTTAAACCACAACTCAACTCCTAGACCCTACTAGTCCCCTAATGCAGCATAACAGCCAACACACAGGGTCTCAAATCCACAGATAAATGAACAAAAGCATACACATATATCTATTAAAAGCAAGTTTCTATAGCCATTTAGTTCAACTATCTTAGTTTCATAATATACATGCACACTGACTTTACCCCTACTATACATGAGTGACTGACTACCAAAACCAAAAGAGTATAAAAAAGGATACCAAACAGAACTCTAGGTCAACTACACTGGCACTTGCTGAAGTTAGACTACTACCCGTCTATCGTCTATGCATTGAAACCCTAACACGCTAAGTATGCACTCAATGGTGGAATAGATACAATAAAGTATGTCATATATGCAAACACACATACAAGTCGTGTACACATATACATAGACATTTTTTCCATCATGGTCATGCAAGATATCAGACTAGATGCCATTTATTCTATTTAATTAATTCAAATTCCATATAATGTCATCTAGATTAAGCTCAACATAGTTTAAGCCCATAATAAATAGACGAAATTTTAAGACACCGGATAACGAGATCTATCCTGTGCAGCGGCTCACATTTTGAACCTCGGTAAATGCACCTATCTCTCTTGATAGTAAGGATCAGTCTATAGAACTCCTAATACCAGATAGGCAGATAGTAGGGATCAGCCCGTAGACCTCTCAATATCTACAAGTGGGATAGTAGGGATCTATCTCGTGGGACTTACTAATATCCCAAATCACATCTCCAATCATCATAGGTGGATAGCAGGGATCAGCCCCGTGGGACCTCCCAATATCTATAGATAGTCAATGGGTAGTAGGGATTAGCCCAAGTGGAACTCTTAATACCTAAGTGTGCAAGTTCATCTCAGAACCTTGGTGGTTGCACCTACCACATCCAATAGACAACAGTGGGCCTAGGAGGACCAAATTGCCTAGCAGTTGCTAACTCTCTAGTTCACCAGTCTACCCATCCAGTGGTTGTCTAACTGATGGGCCAAATCACTATTCCTTATTTACTTATGTCATCTATAATTACTTCCTACTTTATTTTATGTCAATCATAACATTGGATTACATTTAACATGCCATTTCACACAAGTTCACATTTTTGGTCTTTGTCGTAAAATCACTATTCATTTGGTCATTTTATGGGTAGGTTACTGTTTATTTGGTCAATTCTCAAAATTTAGCAATCCATATCTCCAAACATAGCACCATAACTTCTGTGCTTCATCAATCATTGCATTTATTCTCAATATTGTTCCATTTATTCTCATATTACCAACATAAATGCACATATACACACCATTTCATGCGCCATTCCTCATATTGCCATTACATCCCAATTTAGGTTACCATTTTTACATGCCAACATTTTATACTTCTCATTATTACCATTCACATTCCTAACACCATCTATATATCTCATTTGCATGTCAATGCTATGCCTAACATGTCATATGCATAAACACACATGCCTTGCCATTCAAGTGTACCATCGGCCATATCACACACACACACACATACATCTAGTTTCTTTTCCCCAAAATCATGCATACCATGTTACTTTTATACCATTAACATACTCATGCCATTAATTTAATTAAGGCCATGCCAAACACCGTAAATTAGCATTTCCATACACATGAACATGCACATTTTCATGCCAAAACCCACACCTGAGTTGAATCTATTCCACATACCTAGCGTGTGAAAACACCCTTTTCTCCACCACTTTGAGGCCTAACTTGATGTTCTCCTTCAATGTTTTCCTTTTGCCCTAAACATACACAAATTTTGCTTAGAAAAATTCCTAAAAAATCTTACATAACTCCAAATGAAAATCTAAAACCATGAAACTTCTTAAAACACTCTAAACTACCTAAAACAAAAATAAAAAAATAGAATAAAATCACTTACACTAAAAAATGTCATTATTCACCAAGGTTGAATATCTCTCTTTACAAGCCAAATTCTTTAATTTCCTCACTTGAATTAGACTCTAGAGGTCATGGAGGGTCTAATTGATGTCCTTTTTGTGATTTTTGGTGGTGCGAGGAGAGAGAAAGAGAAGAAAAAAAGGAGGGGAGAGAAAAATGCAATGGCATTGGCTTGGGAGGAAAAATGGGGGAAAAAATGTTGGTTCAAACATGTGACTCCCCTCACATGTGTGGGTACTTATATAAGGGTAGGTGGATGGCTCAGATCCAACACATGGTGATCCAATGATCCGTTTTCTCCCAATTTTCTTTTTAACTTTAGAAATTCATAAAAATTTCTCTAAACCTCCAAAAATACTCATTTTAGTTTTAAAAATCCTCAATTAGTGTCATTAAGGTCCACGTAAAATTTCAAGTCAAAATTCTACTATTGACTTTTAGGCACTATTCACTACTTAGAATAAAATATTCATAAAAAATACCAAACAACCTCAAAAAATTAAAATTCCTTCTCCATCATGTTAATTGAAATTTTTGAGGTTCAGGGTATGGTATTTTTGGGTCCATCCAAGCATATCTTGGGGCTGTCCCGAGACAACATCATTTTATCTCCCTATCCACTAGTTCTTGGCTCGAAATGTTTTATTGGTTCTGCTAAATTTTTAAATTCTTTTATTTTACCTATTTTCTAGCCTGTCAAAGTTTTATGACCAATATGCCCCTTTCTAGCCTCGTGGAGGTGCCCCGACTTGTAGGGAACACCATTCATGCCAAGGAGATACTGTTCATAGAACTTAGACTTGCGAGCATTACATGAATAGTAGGGATCAGTCCGTAGATCTCCCAATATCCAAAAAATTATAGCAAGGAACTTCAGTGAATAGTAAGATCAGTCTGTAGACCTCTCAATATCCAAATAAACATCAACATAAAACACTTCTAAAGGATAGTAAGGATTAGTCTGTAGACCTCCCAATATCCAGAAAATCAACATCAAACATTTAGTAGCTGTTAATCCCTACGTTGACTGGTCAACCCATCCAGTGGGTGTCTAACTAATGGGCCATCTAACTTTATTTTATATCCATTTATTTACTGATCATCATCTTATAATATTTAGAAGTGAAAAACAGATAGTTATGAATTTATTTTGATAGTCAAAATTTGACCTGGACAGTTACAAGTCATTTTTGGTCCTACCAGAAGTTACAGGTCTATTTTTCTAAGCCAATGTAGGTTACTTTCTTAGGCATAATTAGGTCCACTTTAAGTCTAATCTAAGTCATTATTTTAAATTCACTTATGTCCAAGTTCAAATCAATTTCAATGCCTAAGTCCATAAATCATTTTTCTAGGATAGTTATAGGTCATTTTTATATTTTACATACACAATTATAGGTCTAAAATATATCCTTTCCTTGGCATTTTTCCCATGCCACTTGCAACCATTAGCACACATTGTCATAGGCCTAAAGCCATGTCTAATTACACATCTCAAATGGCTTAAAAAGAAGCCTCAAATTCATTTTATATAATCATCTTAAAGTGTCTAAAGTTTAGGTCAAGTAATATGTACGTAATATGAGGTCCGTACGGACCATGGTACAATAACAGTATCATGTTTACCTTGTCTATTATCTTTTAATGTATTTCGTTCACCATGTTAGCATTCCCTTATAATTGTATCATATTGTATGATCATTCTCTTTCTTAATATGCATGTTTTTACTATTCTAAAATTAATGTAGGTCAGCATGGACTCCTTATCACAAGGATTATAGTCCGTAGGGACATATAAGTCTTTTGCATGTTTATTCTATTTTATAGTCTCCACGAACTCTCTCTCATAAGAATTATAGTTTGCATAAACAATTGTCTTTGATTTCTAATCCTTGCATGTATTTGTATTTCCCACCTTCTTTATGCATTCTTTATATAGAATTATTAACCTTTTCTCTTCTGAGTTGTATGCAAGTGACCCTTCTCATTGGAGTAGAGGTCCAGACGGATATAATATCGTTTATGCAGTAGTCCGCATGGACTAATGTCAGAGCCTTATAGAGTCTGCATGGACTAGTCGACGTATAGACGAGACCATTTTAATGCCTTGTTTTATTTCTTTTGGTTTTGTACTTATTATGTCTTTTGGTTTCATTTGGGTTGTAATAAGTAGTAAACAACCTGTTTTACATATCAATTACTTAACTTTCACATCAAATGATTTTATACATAATTAATTGGTGTTTTCTAAAATAAAATGGTTTTAAGTTTTTCCTAATCAAAAGTCATATAAAAAATGTATTTTAATAAAGGCTAATCTCTTAGAGATGGGAGTTGGGCAATTACTGGTAATTCTTATGGAATTATAGGTAATTGTCATGCCAAATAATAATCAATCAATAACTTGCTTTATGGATGTACAATTTATTTTGTTGCATTCTTTAAATATCGCAATTTACTCTATTTACATGAAAAGGTGACATAAATACTTTAAATATAATGCATGCTTGCTTGATATGGGATTGATAAAAATTACAATATACAAGAAGGCATATTATTCAAGCATAAATAAGATCTAAATTTTGAATCTTTCTAGTACAAAAGATTAGAGGTCCTGGTGTAGAGGCCAGGTGGCAACTCCACTAACCACTCTTGTCGTCAGTAAAAATATCACAATCTCTACAATGTGAGATTCTTATTGTATGCAAATGTGAAATACTAAAACTATCCTTGGTCATAGTATTAATAAGAGGGGACATTGTGAACGCAAATAGACTAGCACATGTTATAATCTTTGACCTAGTCAAATAGTAGTTCTTACAAGCTATAAGCATGGTAATGCTTAGAGTTAATGTATGAAGCTTGTTTGAGAAATAAATCCATTAGTAGTCTAATATGAGACGTTCATATAGATAGATATTCTTTATCAATGAAACTATATCTTTATATCATTATGCAAGTATCTTTTGTCTTTAGATCACCAAAGTTATCTTAAGTATCAAGAGCTATGCTTTTAACTCTAGTGCTTTTACATTATCATAGTGTATACATAGCTAGGTCATTGGTTATAGCTTTGGATACTTGAATGTAGTTGAGTGATTAAATGGTTATGTGTGTGTGTGTATGTGAAAGTATATTATGAGGAATTAGAATTTAATAAATGAATGCCATGAAATTTTAATAATGCCATAACCTTTCTATGAGATTTAATATGTGTATGATGATAAAGAAGAGAATGTGAGTGTACATTCTCATAAGGCCGAAATTAATCTGGATAAGTATAAGGGTCATAATGTGCATTATGTGATGTTCTTGAAATGAATATGTATTTAATGCTTATAACATGAATTATGTGAGTGGTATGAAATTAATAAGTAAATTGAATATGTTAAAATGAAATGAAGGGTGTAAAAACCCTTATGTGGCCGAAATGTGCGTGTTGGTTTGTTATGTGCATGTTTATTTAATATGTAATAATTATGTGTAAAGTGCATTATTAATGTAATGAGAGTATGGCATTTGTAAAGCATGTGATCAAAATAATGTTTTGGATAGGAATGATGAATAGGCTGAAAGTTTTAAGGTACTAAAGTGTTCTTGTATATGATAAGGATTCCTAAAAATGTGGAGTTTTATAATACTAAGTGATGTTGTGCATTAGGCAGAAATTGGTTCCATAAATGTGCATTGAATTTAAGTGTTATGAATATGTAAATTTTATAATAATTTGGCAAATGTATTATGTACATGCTCATTTATTGTGACACCCTCTACCAGATTTCAGAGGAAATCTAATAAGTGGTGCACTTCCTATAGGTCATCCATCTTTAGATTTCTCCAGGGTCCATTCGTTTAATACTTATAGAAATCCAAATATTTAATCAGACCGATCCTAATTTGGATATCTAACTCCACATCATGTTTTATCTTGTCATTGTTATACTAGAATTCCTTTAATAGACTTTTCTTGTGTTTGGAAAAATTTAGGCAGCACAATGGCTACCCAAGGACATTTTGAAAATTTTTTCCCACCTATGAAAGCACTTCTAAAGATAATATAACCATTAACCTCATTTTGGACCCTTCTGGTCCCCTAACTTAATACCTAACACATATTAGTCACTCAAAACAAACACACAGGGCCTCAGGCCCACATCTATCAAGAATCATATTTAAAATCATTCAACAAGGCCCTATTGTGTGTGCTCCTGTGGGCTGAATTTAGGTCAAATTTTTAAGGCTAAAATCTGACCTAGAAGGTTTTAAAATAATATAAAAGGACCTTTAATGATCATCCACCATATCAATCCTTTTATAGCCATTCATGCATAGAATAAGTTCCATATGACGTCCTTTTTCTTTTTGCTTCATCTGCATGAATCACTTACTAGCCACTTAGTGATTCACATTGTCTCATTCCTCTACTTCTTTTGTGAATACCTTGGAGGTGTTCCCAATGAGAATCACCATGGTTTCTAATAACTCGATTAGAAGAGCAGTTAAAAAGGAATCATAAGTTTCATTAATAATGATAAATATCTAAACATTTCTAATTTTATTGTTAATGAATTTGGAATATTTTGAATCTATTATCAATGTTTTTTTTCTCAAAATTTTTTAAATTGCCATATGTATCTCCTGAGAAAACTTACATTACTTGTTTAAAAGGGAAAAAAAAGAAGAATAAGAAGATAAAAATGACTACTGCCTATGGTGGGGTAAAGAAGATGGCCAAACAACCAGTTACTATTTTTGCTACTATTGCCAAGGAGATTACCTCAAAAGGCACTTGATTTTACTACAAAAAGACTAAGTAGTGAAAGCAAAACTACATGGTATTCTTAGATTTTCTATAAAGAGACTTTATCTCAAAGTTCTAATATAAATCTTTATTCTAGAAATCTTTGGCCAAAGTAAGATGCAAGTGTGATTAAATTCACAAGGGCATTTTGGGAATAGAGATGTAAATATTAGAATTTATTAATTTAGAGCTTGATTAGACACACTTAATTAAGCATTGAGTTGACACAAGTTTATACTCAAACCTAACTAAGATAAAGAGTGGTGAAAAGAATAATTACACGATAATTATTAATAGAAGGGTTAAGTTAAACCACTGGACTTTTTGACACTTGGGTAGTCTTGATGTATGGTTAAATACCTCTCATGACTTGTACATACATGAATTATTAATTGGAAATTAATTATGGATTCAATGAGATTAAACCATAAGAGTCCTAGTTGAACTAGGATTGTAATTCACTATGTACTGCCAACATACTTCAGAAACCCATAGGGTCACACACTAAAAGAATTGAGATGAGAATTAAAGTGTTTAAACATTCAATGATATTAGATGTCATTGAAAAATGAAGAAATGAGAAAGAAAAGTCCAATTGGCCTAGCCTGACCTAAATTAAGGTTAAAAGGGTTGGGCCTTAGAGGCCCAATTCTAGGTGTATGTTTGATCTAATTTTTAATGAACATTTTAAGTGTTAAAAGGCTCATAAAGCAAGCCTAATGCTGATCTAAATTGAAGCCCAGAAGAGTCTCAAAAGGTAGCCCATTACAGGCCACATATGCAATTGTGCATAAGCCCAAAATTGGGCCATACGCATGGTCTATTAAGGGGCCCAATTCATGGGCTTCCTAATAGGTGGGCTAAGTCAGATTCTTAAGTGTTAAAAATCTGATTTAAAGGTGTCATTTAGAATATAAATAGCACACTTTGATCAGCCAAAAAGAGAGCCATTGAAACCCTTTCTACGCATACACCCTTCCTAATTAGAATAGACAAATTTTCTTTTCTTCTCTTATTCCACTTGAATATCTTACTAGCATATAGATATTCCAATGTTCTCTCATCATCATTTTTGTGAGGATACCTTAGAGTTGTTTTCGAGAATATCATTGTAGTTTGTAACAACCCGATGAGGTAAACTAGAAGGAAAGGAATTCTACAAGGTTAACAATAATCATTATATGCCATAATTTTCTGTTATCTGTGTATATTAAAAAACTTTTGTTGGCCCTCTATTGTTTGGTTTCTACAAAAAATTTAAAATTCTACTATGTTTAACTTGTAAAAATTAACAATTGGGGCTAAAAAGAGAAAAGGGAAAGGCATTTAGGCAGATTATGTATGAAGACCCATCAAGGGCTTCATAAGCATACTTAAGGTTTATTAGGCTTCTTTTATTTGACTTGCTCAAACTTTTGAGTTCAATGACTTGGTCAATCTTCCTAAGTATTAAAGAGGTTTAAAAAGGCTTAATTAGATTATCCATTAAACTGAAAGGAGGTATAAGTACCTCTATGGTCCAAAACCCTAGTAGGCACCACCCTAGAAGCATAATTGATTTTTTTTCCCTTCTCCAAAAGCCCTAATCGAATTTTTCATACTAGCACCTAGAGAATTCGACTTTTGCTATTCTTTTAGATTAGGTTTTAGAATTCTTAATTTTTGTGTACATACTATTGTAAGCGGTCCTAATTTGGATTGTTGCAGTTTGCAACAATTCGACAAGGAAATAAGCAAATAAGGAAGAAAAAAGCTTAAACAAAAAAAAAATTATTGTTCTTGCTTCTTTATTTCGATTTATTTGATACAAGACAACTTGGAAATAAGTTTCAAAATTTTAATTTTCCGCGATAATATATGTTTTGAAACGCATATAATACTCTTTAAGTGTCATTTTTGGCGTTAGAGTCATTTTTATCTTTTGATATGCATGGCAATGTAATGACTAAAAAATATAGATTTTCTTGAAAAACAATGCTTACAATTGACTTAATTAAAACTAAACATGCATTTAAGGCTATGTTTCGATGGGCTAAGCTAGGGTAGTAAAGTTAGAGAGAGATATAATAAATACCCATATTACCTTATTTTATCTTATCTTAATTTACTTTTTGTTACTTTATTAACGTCACATCCAAATAGAGTCTAAAATACCAAAAAGGTTAAAAAGAAAGAATGCAATGAATCCTTTTGAATTTTGAAAAGTGATATATAAAGTGAAATAATAATAATAATAAGAATAGTCGTCGTCTGAAGATTGAATAAAATGATGGATATCAAATCAAAGAAAAGTTTGTGAATTTTATTGAAAAAAAAAATTCTATTTTTTTATTTTCCAAGCTTATTACTAATATGGCAAATACAATCCAATATTTATATATTTTATCAATTTAAATAACATTCCTTTCAATTTAATCCAAAGATCAGTAAAGCCTCAGGATTAATTTCACGTAAACGTTAAATTGATAAAAATTAAATAGTTGCGCCCTTTGAATTGTAAGAAAAAATAATAGCGCTTGAATTGAGAGAGAGAGAGAGAGAGAGATCCTCCTTGCAGAAATCCAAAAATCTACATTATCATTATTGAGCTATACATGAGAAACCATCCCATGATTGCTTCCCAGAAATAGAAAGAAGAATCAAAATGCTTATATAAAGAAAATAAAATTACCCTATGAGTTTGCACGAATCAACTAAGAATTTCTAGGTTACATGAGCTTGCAGAAACTTGTAGCAGAAACACGGGTTTCTCTGGCAGCTAAAAACAAAAGACTTGCAAGTCTTTTTTTCTTTTGAAGGTCAATCTCAAAACACTGTCAAATAATCAATGAACTGGTTTGCTGTTTCTTTACAAGAAAATTTCCAAGGAAAAAAAATCTGATGATTAGCCCAAAATCAGAAGGCTAGAAACAAATTAATGAAAAAAAATAGTGGGGATGAAAAATGGACAATTGGGTCGAGGAACGACAAAAATTTAATTCCAAGACATGTACAAAATTTCAAGTAGATATAGAACAGAGGTCCTCCAAGACTTGTCTGATGTTAGGTCTCTCGTTTACAAGAAGAGTGCACCGTAGCGATATAGCAAGCAAATCATTCATAGCTTTTGACTGTTCTTCCCCACCTCCAATGTCTCCGTCGATGCAATCCATTCGTCTTCCCTCTTGATCACACAACCGAACCCAATCTGGAAGATCAACTGCTCCTGACTGACCCGATATTATATCACCGGCACTTCTTCTGGTTAATAATTCCATTAAGATCACTCCAAACGCATACACATCAGATTTAACTGATAGGACTGGTTTGGTTGCATTAGCAAGTTCAGGAGCACAATATCCTAGTGCTCCAAGATTCAGTATCTGCTCTGCGATACCCGCTGGTGTCATCAGCCGGTGAAGGCCACAATCAGTAAGACGAACATCATAATCAGGACCTTCCAAAAGTATATTTGTTGGTTTTAAATTTCCATGGAGCATGCCTCTATCATGAATGTACAATAAACACCGAGCAACATCAACGGCCACTTTAAGTCTTCGGCTGAATGACATCAAGGAATATCTTCGAGGTGTAGTCTCTGCATAAATACACTGAAAATCAAAAAAAAAAAAAAATCTGCATACAATTGTATAATGCATGTCCAGATGAATACAAGTCCTGTTTCAAAAGTTAAAGCTATATATTATAAGAGGGATGTCATACAAAGGCACCCAACAGTTCAAGTGCTGATTGCCAGAGGTAAAAAATAGAACCATTTACCCCATATAATACTCAAGCTACCAAGACTCACATTCGAAAGGGATTATCAAATTTTGCAATTTCCGAAGGCTTAGTACTCACATATCGGTTCATGATAAATAAATTCAAAAACCACTACCATCTGGTGAAAAGAGCAAGACAAAAATACGACGAATGCAATTTTGTAATATCAATCTAATCTCTGGGCTTTTACAAATTCCAAGTCTGTTGAGTTCTAATAAGAGTCCTGAATCTCAAAAGCAAAGGCGTGAGCCTCATGATTTGAGGTTATGTGAAAATTTATTTTATACAAACAAAAAAATACAGCACCCAGCCAAGTCAAATTAAATTTTTTGGTCAACTAATTCAGCGATACACCAGGGAAATATTTTGACTGCCCTCTTCATCAGTTCAGGGCCAAGCTAGACGTGTGAAACGTAACTTGGTGAATATTCTTCCACCCAATAATCCAGGCATGGCAAGAAAATGACAAAAATGCATTCATTGCAATCAATCATTATTAATGCATGTCCTCAAAGAAGTTACGTTCCCTGTCCCAAAAGAGTCTTTCGTTCTTTTTTAGTTCGTCCCAATTTGATATACCCCTATTAATGGCCTTATAATCAACTAAATAAATTATTACTTTTGCAAGGAATAAAACTTCTACAAGAAATTCTTCATCATCTTCGTATCTAAGAAATGTCAAGCTTTGACTAAAGGAACATGGAGAATGGAATTCCACAATTGATAACAGGTAATTTCTTAACCCTTCAAATTAAGGGTGTGCTAAACTAAACCGAAACCAGAGGAACGAAACCAAGCATAGGCTATCTTGGTCCATATGGTTCATTTTGTTCGTTCGGTTTCTAAAAAGTTTTGATTCATTTAGTTAAGTTCAGCCCTTAAGAGAGTGAAAACTAAAGAAACAAAACCAATCAAACTTTTAAAACGCGATTTTGGATGTATAAAATAACATCATTTTACATCAAAATGACATTGTTTTGATATTTTTATATATAAAAAAAATAAAATATACAAAAAGTTCAATTTATTTGGTTTGCTCGGTTCAGTTATTTCCATTAAGTTCAGTTATCTTTTAGAACAAGTTCGGTCTGGTAAGTTTTCAAACAAATAAAATAGACTACAGAGTTCTCCAAAATTCAGGCTCGTTAGGTAAATTTTAATAAACTTTCTGTATGTGAAACCAGTCTAACTACTGAAAAGACTTAGTTCGCTAATAGTAATTACTATTGACCATAAGACCTAGCATGCTTCAAGAGGTCCTCAAACAATCAACAAACAGCAAAAAAATGCCATCACAGCCTCAGAAACTGTAATATCCAGCCAGTGGCATGTTATTGTTTAAATTATTAAACCCATCTACTCTGGCAGCATGCAGTCCACAGAGCCAGAGCAACTCACAGAATCCTATAGATGGTTGCATTTTCTGACTGAGATGCACTTTAAGAAGATCAAAAGCATTGCAAATTTGAATGGTTAAAGTGCAAGTTCACAAACAATTATAACCTACTGAAGACTTAAGCAGAAAATATTCATGTTATAGACAACCAGGTTGTCAAGAACTGAGAATTTGATTTTACAGTGATGACAAGAATGCATACTTTAGCAGGGAACAGTTCAAGGACTAGTTGAAACTGTTGTATTTAGTTGTAGAATTAGTTAGAGAACTGTCACAATCACTTTGGTTGACTGAATTACTGTAAAACACAAGGATAGTATTCCAACTGGGTATGTCAAATGAAATTTACGTTCTTTCCCTCTCTTCTGCCTTCTCTTCCTCTCTTTGTCTCTCTGTTCTACTTCCTCCATTTCCTATTCCCTTCACCATCTTTTCTCTCTCCTGCAACAGTTTACATACAGCTTTATTGGAGCTGAGCTTATTATATCTCTATGAGCTATATTTGAGTTCTAGTGAGTCCAGGGCATGACAAAGGTTCAGCAAACCATCATATGGATTTTACTATTTCATGAACATGCATATCACAATATGACTCCTTTGTCCCAAAAAAGGGCAGAATAGAATTCCTTTATATTAGCACTTAGCTGCAGAGTCTGTAATTTAACCAAGAAATCAACTAAAGTTCATAGGCCTCAAAATGCACAGACCTTCACATAAGTGCTGCATACATCACCATAGCCAATGAAATGAACAAGTTAACACCATTGAATACAAAGCAGTGATGCAATTAATTCCTATATACGCTGTTGAACAGTAAACAAACATGCAAGCACCAAAAAAATAGTAATAAGAAAAATACAAATTGTTGGCACAGAATAAAATGCTCACCATACAGATGTAGGGCTAAGCTGTCTCCCTGGATATAGTCTGCCAAAAGAAGTCTCTCGTGCTCTCTAGGCCCCCAGTAATATGCTTGCAAAGGAACTATATTTTGATGTTTTATAGAGCCTATTCTTTTCACTTCCTTAGCAAATTCTTTCTTATGCTTGACCAAGCCCACCCGCAACCACTTCACAGTCAACATATGTCCACCATCAAGGGTAGCTTTGTACAGAGTTCCATGACTACTTCTACCTAGAACTTCTGCCGGAGCTCGAGATAGCTCCTCTGCAGTGAATGCCAGTGTAGCATCCAGGAACAACAGTTCTCCAGCCAACCGATCTGGTGAATAAACATCCAACTTCACGGATTGTTCACAGGACTCAAAAATACATGGTGAGGACGTTAAAGGTGAGCCTGGAGAGGACTTCCTTTCAGATATTGTGGGACCAGTCTCTAACAAATTAGGATCTGAAGATACAGAGCTGGCAGCTGCTATCCGAGGTAAATCATCCTCAACAATTTCATTTGCTAACTCTGTTTGCCCAGATAATGATCTTGAATTTGAAGTGAGCAAAAGATCATTTGAAAAACTCAACAATGTTG
>CANXYI011305865.1:0-11243 GCA_948208565.1 Hura crepitans | reverse complement strand
ATGTATATGATTTTTGAGATTTTTTATATGTTTCCTACACATTATGTTCTTTATGTATGTAGAGAAAGGTGGGGTAAGTGGATCCAAGGGAAAAGAGAAGGTGTAATTGGTGTCTTAAGGAGTATTTATGTTAAAAAAAAGGAATGCATTAAATTTAATGTCTATATGTTTATGTAAGTAGTAATTAATGTGTATTTTTGGTGTAAATACTTGCTTTTGTGTTGATAGTTAAATTTTAGCACGTGTATAATAATGTAACTGAGATATATTTAATGAGAACATGTTGAGTCTGGTGACTTTATTTTGTGGTTAGAACATCTAGCTAAGATATATATATATATATATATATATATATATATGTATTACTTAAATTATTAGTAAATATGTTGATTTTGATAAAATATGAATATGTGAATGTGTGATATTGTGAGTAATGGGCATGTGTAATGTTTCTTGAGGGTGAGTTTGAATGTCCCTACTAGTGGGACTTGATTATTTTTGGCTTATGGGACTATGTAAAGTTTTTTAAAGTAATGATGATATTGATGGTAACCTTGAAATGGCTAGAATTGAGACTTACTTGACATGTTAAATGGTCTGAATTGATTATGCCATATTGGTTACTTGTAAGATGTTCCAAGTATGGTATGAGATTGTATGAATGTGTAATGATGTGTGAAGTCCATATGATGGCTAAAAATATGATTATGACATGATTTGGGTAATTTGGCCATAAAGGAGTTATATGACATGATGATGTTAAAAATGTTTATGTTACTATATTGTAATTAATTGTGAACTTTGATATGGTTAAATGACAAGTATGGTAAAGAACTTTGATATTATGATAATAATGGTGAAGAATATGTAAATGGCATGAGGTTGGAGTTATATAGTGGAGGAATGGGGTTTAAGCTATGTTATGGCCAAATGGCCTTGTAAGTGAGCATTATGGAGTAAAATCATGACATTTTGGAAATGACATGTTTTGTGCATTTTTGTGTATTAATGTGGACTTGTATTTATTTAAAATAATGCTTTATGAGTGAATTTACATAGGTTGGCCAAATTGATGGTGGTTTTATGATAAAAATTACATAAGTGTATATGTTAATTATTATTGCATTAAAATTGTATTGAATGAATGGAAAATGATAGTAATGGTTAAATGTGAACATTTTGGCACATAAACACTTAAATTTATGACGAAGTTACTTAATGCCTAAATTTGTAAAGTCATGTAAATGGCCTAAAAATGACTTAGGTAAACAGTAATTTTCTATAAAAGGATGTGAACTATAACACTTATGTATCGAGGGTCCATGAATAGTGCCACTAGGTCTAGGAAATGTGCCTAGGGTGCTAAGTCACTTGCATAAGAACCGAGGCAATGACAATGGCCACGAAACTTTGAAGGGCTCTAAAATGACGAAATAGGCCAAAGTTAAAAATTTAGCATAACCAATAAATCACTTTAGCCTATAAACTAGTGATCTATAAGGTTAAATTGAGTCGACCTGAGATTAACCCAAGATGTGCCCAAACAGACCCAAAAATATTATACCTTGAAGGTTAAAAATTCCCTTGAGTCCATTGGTGAAGGAATTTTTAAATTCTAAGGTTATTTGCAAATTTTGATAATTTTTTAGCTTAGCATGTAAATCAAGGTAGTCTGTAAACTACCTTATCGATAAAATTTGGATACAAAATTTTATGAGTATGTAAATAGGACTAATGAGGAATTTTAAAACAAACGGCATAATTTTTTGAGGTCCTTATGATTTTTAAAAATTCTCTAAAGTTTCTATTGAAATTGAGCTATTTCGAAAGGTTTGGGTGGCCATGGGACCCATTTGTGACATGTCAGCCAGCCTTAGGCCATATACACTTGTCAAGACACCTTTACACTAGGCAAATTCCACTTATTTTCTTCACTTTCTTCTTTTCCCTTTTCCTTGTGCTGTCGACACCACTTAAAAGGAAAATCCACCATTTTTATGTCTTTTTCAAGTTTTTTCATCCATGGATGACTACTGAAATTCATTTATACATGTTAGGCATTAAATAGAAAAAGAATTAAGAGCAAAGGATGAAGAAAAAAATCGATAAAAATCTTAGAAGGGTTAAAGGTTAGAAAATCTAGCAAAGGAAAATCAAAGTTTAATGGTGAGTTTTCTTTGGCTTTTACATGATTTGTCTTAAGGGATTACGGGTGGCAAATGAGGCCTAAGAAGTCAAAATTCTAATTTGTTGTGTGTGTCAATTTTTTAGGAATTTGCAAGTGGAAATGGTGTGAAGATAGGGGCTGTGTTTGAAGGCATTTCTATAGACTTTTGAGGGCTTTAATTGGGTGGAATCTCATCTCTTGTGAGCCAAGGTAAGTGAATTCAATCATTCACTTTCATTCCATGTGAATTTTGGTGGGTTGCACCTGGAATTAGATATGGAAATGTATAGTAGGTTGAGTGTAATGTATAGTTAAATGAAGTGATAGTGATGCATAGTCTAATTACATGATGAATAAATGTCTTGGGTATTGATTTGATGAAAGAAAACATTAAAGATGTTAAAACTCAACATGGCTAAGAGGTACTTGGGGGTTTAGTGTATGCTTGTGTGAGTTTAAAGTAGCTTTGAAGTGATGATGATGGTTTTTTCATTGAAATGTAATGAGAATGCTTGTGATTAGATTGTTCAATATATGTTTTGTCTAAACTTTATGAATGGCCAAAAGCTTTAGGGCATACATATGTATGTGTGTGTGGTAGTTAAGGCAATTTTTAGTGCTAATGTGTGGCTTAGGTGTTGCATTAGGATGAGTATAATGGTGGTTAGATTGATTAGGGTATGTTTAGCATGATTTCTATGGGTGGCTAAGAGCTATAAGACATGTATGTGTGTGTATGAGGCTTGAGTTGTAGTTTTAAGGAGTGTGTAAGTAATTGTGTATAATTGGCATGTATACTTGACCTTTGAGATGTTAGATTTATATGGTAATTATGTAAGTGTGTGTTGGCAAAGAGCTAGGCCAATGGAATTGGCATAAGAATCATAGCAATGTGTATGGAACTTGTGCATGTAATAGACATCATAACATAGACCTTTCTATGTCATAATTAGCCTAGTATGATTTGAATAAATATGTGAGATTGGCATGGCATGGGATGGATGTAAAGAATAAGTCTTAAAGAATATAGAAATACTTAGTATATGGACTTGAAATTGGCTTAAAATGGCATATAAACTTAAACTAAAGTGCAATAAGAAATAGCATAAAAAATGGCCTAAAGTGTGTCCTAAAATGGTAATTATGATGTAATTACATGAGATGGCTTGAAAGCCATTGTAAGGTCTTTTCAATTGTATAAATGTACTTGGCTTTAGGCCTATGAATGGATGAAATGAATGGTTGAAGTTACACTAAAAAATGAGTTGAAATAAGCTTTACACTAATTGTCGAAAAGTAAGAAAAAAACTTATAACTATCCTAAATTGACCTTTAATTGAACCAATAAGTCATATATATAGTAAATTGATAATAAATGGTAATTAAATGTGAAATAAAACAAGGGAGTTTATGAATTAAATTTTTGTTATGATAATGTGTGACACCCCCTACTAGATTCCCAAAGAAACCTAATAAGCGGTGCACTTCTCGCCAGGTCACCCATCCTAACTTTTCCCACAGTCATTCATTTAACTTTTACTTATGCTGCACAAATCAATTATATCTGGCTCCAAACCTATATCTATCTATTTTTATAGTTCATTTAGGTTCACATTATCATGTTTGTATAATCACATAATGACTTTAACACAGTCAAGTATTTCTTAAAAATCAGCAGCATAACGACTGCTCGGGTCACTATCCCAAAATTTCAACCTATAAAACACTTCTAGAACAAATTATCACATCTCTTAGACCCTTCTGGTCCCCCAGTTATCAACCTATCATCAGCATCAATCAAATAGCAATCATAGGCCTCAACCCATAATCAAGAAATCACGTAGAGCCTCAAGCTCACAAAAAATTCACATAAGGCATACATACACAAAAGGATTAACAACTGATTATTTACAACATAATCTATCTATATATATACAAATACAATCCTGTGCCCATTTATACATCATACACATTTCCCCCCTAAGTACATAGAGTGCAAAAGCTATACAAATGTACATGATCAACCTTTTAAAAAATGACCTTTGAACTCCACTGCATGCTTTACAAGGCTACATCCTTATTCTTGGTACTTGCATACTGAAATAGGTATGCTAAGTATAAAATACTTAATGGTGAATTCAAACATTTAAAACATATGGAACAGTTGATCCAAGGATAACCTTCCTATTCTCATCTAGTTTCAGTATCGAAGTTCAACCTAGAGTACTAACATGCAAAATTAACATTGTACCTTTAGGTGTTTCTATTTGTAAGTTATCTAGTTAATCATTACGATTCATGTAAATTATGTTTTTGGGCCATTATTAATCATTATATGCATAGACTATACCATTTAAAGCCTTTTAAGCATTATCAGTGGAAAGTTACCGAAATACCCTTGTGTTATATTTTACAACCATATGTAAATTTTATTAATCTTATTTAATTGCTTTATCTAGCCTATCTCAAGAGATAACCCTAACAGACATTAGATCTAGAGGCAAAATAAACTAGTGCAATGGTCCCTATTCTGGACCTATGCCACTGCACTAGCTCCATTAAATTCTAACACCCAAGGTGCAAATAATAAGGGGTTGTCTGCCCAGCAAATTGGTCTATCCGATAGACTAGTGCAGTGGTCCTTGAGGACCTACACCACTACATCGGCATCATGTAAAAGATCAGTGATGAAGTGGCTGTGTTTACCTAGTAGACTGGTCTGTCCAATAGACTAATGCAGTGGCCCTTAAGGACTTATGCCACTACACTGGAAATATCAAATTTGGCATTAGGTGGCAAGGATAGAAAGTTGTATATCCAACAGACTAGTATAATGGCCCCAATAGGGACCTACGCTGTTGTATTGGCCCTATCTGAAAAGTAAATAGTGTAGCAGCTACTAAGGATCCCTAAGTTGACCAGTTAACCCATCTAGTAGGTGTATATCTAATGGGCCATTTAACCTCAATCTATGTCCATTTCTTTGTTGATTAACTTTTTATAATATTATAAACTCAAAAACAAGTAGTTATAATTTTTACAGCATAGTTGGAATTTAGCTCGATTTGGTATGGCCACAAAAAGGCTGTACTGGGTAAATTATCAGAAAATATATTCAAAGGTATAATTGCCAATAATTTTAATGCATTATGCTAGATTTTATTCCATAATTATTTCACAATTTTAGGCCATTTACTATCCAGTATATTTATTGGTTCAGGTAACAGTTATTTTAGGACAGTTATAGGTTATTGCAGCAAGGTTCCACTAAGCTTTTCAGGTGCATTTCACCTTATTTTTCAATACAGTTTTCACTAGTTATTTGATGCATTCAAAGGCCTAAAGCCAACCAAAACTTAGGCCATAAACAAGGCCAAAATATAGTTCAAAATGCCATTACTATCAATTTCAAGACATAGCCCTCAAAGGCACACAAATGAACATGTTTTTCATTTATAAGCCATAACCTTTGTAGGTAAAGTTACAAGCCACTTTTTATTCTTGTTTACTAGTCAAGTTTTAAGATCATTATTCATGCCATTCCTTGCCTATGTTACATGCCATTTTAAGTTATACATTGACTAAGTTATGCCAATATAATATCATATATTACATGCACATTATCTCATATTGCCTATGTACATTAGACTTGTCCATATACCATACTCACCAAGCTTCCCCATGCCATATATACCTCTCAACCACTAAGAGAATTTATTGCCAATACATACATTTTGACATCACTTATCATACATACACCTTGCACATTACTATGCTAGCATATATCCATACATGTATACTTTAAACCAAGATTACCATACCATTACACAAGCCATACATGCCTTGGTCATACATCATACACATATATACATGCTTTGTACCATTAAAAATACCCCTCTATACATGTATTACTATACCAACCTCTAATGTCTATCATAATACACACATCATACACCTCCTAGCCATATGTATACCTTATGCCAATTATGTATATCCCTATCAATTCATAAGGGATGCCATAACATATCTATACAAAAGCAATTAATTTATGTCTTACACATCATAAACACACTTTAACTCTTATACACCTCTCGACCAACCAAAAATCAACCTATACATTATTACCTTTCATCAATCAATCATGTAATTCTCATTCTATCATGCCATAGGCTATAATCACTCAAAAGAAAGCACCTATCCAAACTAATTCATATACTAAAACCATCCCTACTCAAAGGAAAAGCTACTAAAAATTAAAGGGCATGAAGTGAATGGCTGAATTCACTTACCTCACACTTCAAAGGATGAAAAATCCAAACTTTAGGCTTCTAAAAACATGCTTCCAGCTTGCCACATCCTTTTCTCTACTTTTCTTCAAGCTCTTTTTTGCTTCAATTCACTACAAAAGCCATAGAAATCCATCCTCACAAATGTAGCCATCTTACACCCACAATTCCAATAAGAAAAACCAAGGAAAAACTCAAGAAACCACAAAGAGAACTCACCTTAGCTGCTTGCTAAATAGCTTTTGTTTAAGAAACTTTGAGGATTTTTAACTTCATCTTGGGGACTCTTTTTGCTATAAATCCCTAACACATCATAGTAATTTTTGGTGAGCAGAAACTCTATAATTGAGTTGAAGAAAAAGATGAAAATTGGAGAGGGACCTAAAGTTGGCGTCGGTTTGCTGGTAGCTAAGGGAGAAAAGGTGTGTTTTTATTTTAAATGGAAAAGTCCATTTCTCACTCACTCTTGCCACTTGGCAAGGGCTTTAGGCCAAATGGCCAAGTGTGGGTGGGCCCTACAGCCACCCCGAAATGTCTCAATTTTTTGGTAAATTTTAAGAATTCACCAAATTTCACATAGATCTCAAAAAATTACACCATTTATTTTAAAATTCATATTTTAATCCCCTCTACATGCTCATAAATTTTTATGGCCAAATTCCATTTATAGGGTAGTTTTCAGACTATCTTGATTTGTGTGCCAACCTAAAAAATTATGAGAATTTCCAAATGACCTCAGAATCAAAAAATTCTTTCACCATTAGAGTCAATGGAATTTTTGAGCTTCATGGTCAGCTATTTTTGGGTTCATTCAGGCACATCCCGAGTCTTTTTCGGTCCGTAAAATTTTTATTGCGTCGAAGGGTAGCTTATCGTCCAAAATGAATTATTGGTTCTACTAAATTTTTAAATTTTGCCTTTTTCATCAAATTAAAGCCCCTTAAAGTTTTATGACCAGTGTCACTGCCTCGATTTACATGCAAGTGACCTAACATCTCAAGAACACTTCTCGGACCTAGAGGCACTATTCAAGGAGCCTCGGAACATAGGCGTTACACAATGTTTAAAAATACTACTATAAAAGTGACCCGAAACTATCTGGTACGGCCTATAACTGTTTGGGCTAAAAATCGACTGTAAGATAAAATTAATAACTATCTATTTTTGACTTAAGAACTTTATAAAAAGTTGATCAGTAATGAAATAGACATAAATTGAGGTTAAATGGCCCATTAGTAAAATACCCTTTAGATGGGTTGACCGGTCACCTTAAGGATTAGTAGCTACTACACTGTCTGATTTTCAGGCATAGTCGGTACAATGGTTAGGGTCTATGATAAGGCCACTATACTAGTCTATTGGGTATACCATTATTTTATTTGCACACTTGGTGCTATTATCTAATTATGCTAGTGCAATGGCGCAAGTCCTAGAGGGGCCACTACGCTAGTCCACTAGGCAGACCAAATTGAGTAACCGAATGTGATATGTGACTTGGGAGGTCTACGGATTGATCCCTATGCAATGTAATAATATATTTGACTTAGGAGGTCTAAGGATTGATCCCTATGGTTTTATTAGGCTGCTGCAGCAGTTGGGGTCTAGAATGTGGATCACTACACATTCTTAGTTTTCTCTAGTTCTAGTGTATTTAAGTGTTGTCTATCTAGTTGGACCTACTATTTTAATAAAATAAATAATTTATAAGTTAATGATGATGGTAGATATTAAGGAATTAACTGATTTAAAGTAATTAAATTGGGGACTATTCATAGTATATATGGATTAGTATGTTAGTAATTTTGACTGATACATATAATATATTGGCATGATAATCTAAGACACTTAAGATTAATATTGTGTGCATAAATAATGATTGTGACATGTTTTAAAATTTTGAATTCACCACTGAGTATTATATACTTAGCGTACCTATTTCGATGCACAGGTAACTAGAGTTAGAAAATAGCCTCGTGATTCATGCAGTATAAGTGTAGAGGATAAGCTAAAATGTAACTATGTGAATAATGTATAGTTTTACACTCATGTACATAGGTGGGATAAATGGGTACCATGTATAAAAGTAATTTAATATTTAAATATTAAATATAGAGAATAGGTTGTCATTAAGTAAACTATAAGATGTACATGAATGTGTGATTTTACTTGATGCCTATAGAACATGAACCCGAGGCTCTAGAATATGAATTTATTGAGTATGGTCTAAGGCTTGTGTTGTTTTCATGATAGATTGATGATGTGATATGATTTTTTAGGTGACTAGAAGGATCCAAGATGTGAGGAATAGTTAGATATGATTATTCAAAGTGTTTTTCGACAATTTCAAATTTTATATAGTCACTTGAACAACTGTTATGCTTTCAGAGTTAAGTAAAAATTGGGAAAGCTTATAGATGACTAATTAAGGGTATAAATAGATCCCTATAACCCTAATATAAATCAATATAAAGTTAGAATAAAGATTTAAAGACTAATTAAATTAAATAAGGGAAATTGGTAGAAGTTAAATGAATGGACCCGAATGACAATTTTAGGATAGGTGACCAAGTAGAAAGTGCACCACTTATTGGATTGCTTCAAGAATCCAGTAAAAGGTGTCATATTTAGTGGCATTAGAGCCTAGGTTGGTTGTTCCTAGGTAAAGTACATGAGTACAACTATCTAGGTTTAAATTCCTTTGAACTATTATATTGTATAAGGATGATCAGTTGCTCCCTTTGTAGTAAATACATGGCTAAGCAAACACCTAAAGGAAAGGCCAAAGAAGTGGCTAGTTTTGCACCTACAACTATACAGGGGGTAGAAAATATAGCTACTCTTAAGCCTAGTGATGCCGCACATAGGCCATAACCTCAGGCACAACCGCAGACAAAGGCATCTCTAATTTTTTTTGAAAAAAATAGTAAATCTGTTGAGACATACCTCTGCACCTGCTGCTCCACCTCCAACTCCACCTCCACCAGCTCTAGTAACACCTCCTCCACTAGCTTCTCCATAGAAAACATACTTAGAGAGATTGAAGAAAATAAAGGCTATTGATTTCTTAGGGGGGAAGGAAGATGATGCTGATAGAGCTATGTATTCAGTAGATAAAACATTTAGAATTTTAGAACAGTTGAAGTGTAATGAGGAAGAGAGTTTCCACTGTATTACCTATCTCCTTTAAAAAGAAGCTTGTAGTTGGTGGAAGACTATCAAGAAGAGAAAAGCATCTACAGACCTAACATGGGAGTTTTTCCCTAAAAAGTTCAGGAAGAAATATATACTTGAATCATATAAAGATAAGAAGAGGCAAGAGTTCCTTAACATAACATAGGGTAGGATGCCTGTGTTAGAGTATGAGAAGGACTTTACCAGATTGTTAAAATATGCTAAAGAATTTATTCCCAATGAAGAAGAAAAATGAAAAAGATTTTTAAAGAGGCTAAATGTAGGATATGAATGCAAATTACAAACCTAGGAGAGAAAGATTTTGTAGTACTAGTGGCAGTTGCATTTGATATGAAAGAGAAAATATAGGAAAAAGAGAGACTTTTTTCCAAAGGAAGAGGTAGTTCACTATAGGGCAGTCTAATGCCACATCAGGTGATAACAAGAGAAGAAGAGAGGGACAGTTTTAGTCTCAGCCTCAATCTCACTTATGATTAGGGTACCAGGGGTAAAGACAAACATAGTCTTAGAGATCTAGGTAAAATTCTGTACGTCGACCTAGATTGCCACCTAGACCTACCAATGCTCTTGGTCCTTCAGGTAATTAGAATGAACCCCTGACTTGTAATACTTATTACAGGAGACATTAGAGGCAGTGTAGATAGGCAAGAAGAGGGGAATATTTTAATTATAGTCCTAGATATCATTACAAAAGAGAGTGTCCTCAGAGGTAGCCAGAAAGTGCTCAGACTCAAGCATCTATAGTGGCACCTCAAAATAAGGGGTAGAAGCAGAATAGAGGGGACCAACCCAGTGCTAGTTAGGTATAAGGTTTGAGGTTTGTACTCTAGCCAGACAATAAATAGTGAGAGCCAAAAAAGACGCTGTAGCACTAAATGTTATAATCGATACTTTTTATTTATTTGATATTCTAATTTTGGCATTAATAGATCCTTGTTCTACTCATTCTTATATATGTACCACACAAGCACAAAATAGGGGATTGGAGCCTGAACATGTTGATGTCGATATTAGAGTCAGTAATCTTCTAGGATATTATGTAACTGTGAATAGGGTATATAGGCAATGTCCTAGTGATTCATGAACATTAATTTTTTTGCTAATCTAATTGATTTACTATTTCGTGAGTTTGATGTAATACTAGGAATGGATTGACTAACTAAGCATTAAGCCATAATTAACTGTAAACACAAGAAGTTGACCCTCTAGACTATAGTGGGATAGACAATGATAGTGGACAGTGAGAGAAGCCTTTTGAATAATCTTATCTCTACTGTTATAGCATAGAAACTTCTTTAAAAAAGGGTGTGAAGCCTACTTAGCATATGCCATTGATACTAATGCATCTATCTCCAATCTTAAACATATTCCAAGATTAAGGAGGAATATGAGCAACATCTCAGGGTTGTGCTATAAGGTCGAGGAGAGAGATATTTGTATGCCAAGCTAAGCAAGTGTGATTTTTGGTTGACTGAAGTAGCATTTTTAGGACACATAGTGTCAATAGATGGTATCAAAATAGATCCCAGTAAAGTGAAGGTAGTGTTAGAATGGGAACCACCTAGGAATTTGATGGAGATCAGAAGTTTTTTGGGTTT
>CANXYI011305816.1:0-12621 GCA_948208565.1 Hura crepitans | reverse complement strand
GAATTTTTTTTTTCTCTTCTTCAAAGAGCAATGCTCTGTTTATTGGCGGTTTTGATGAAGACGGAATAGATGCATCGTATTGGGCGTTTTATTCAAGGTTTACCCTCGTCTTCTTCGAATACGTGCTTTACACTGAATTTTTTTTGGGGGGTCCGAATCTTAATATTACTGAATTAGAGGAATATAATGTCAGGTGTAGGAGCGAAATTCAGTGGGCATAGACCAGCTGCCACTGGGGAGCTTTATTTATCTCGGTGATGGATATTCCATTACTTGTTTGTTTCCTTTTTTAATCGTGCAGTTGTTTGTTCTTGATTAGGGTTTTTACTCCTTCATGTTATCTGTTTCCGTGGTTTCCCTATTTTGCTTTATATTATTATCTGATAAATTATGAATTAATTGTTCATTAATGTGAGTGCAGTGGGAATTTATCCTTTTTAATGGCGTTTACTACATTTTCAACTCAAAAGGCAAGCACATTTTTTTTCTTTGATGTACATGTTCAACTTAGATTCGTCTTTAGCTTAAATATATAAGTTTGATGATTGGGATTGTATATTTTTCAATCCCATAAAATAAGCGTACTGCTCCCTGGTTTTATACCTGTGCTTTTTTTTTTTTTAATTAGAAAAATTTTTTTAAGAAATTTTCGGTTATTATTTTTGTCATTCAGGTTATATGTGCATCTTATATAAGGAATGTTGTCATTTTGATGTTTAGAATGCTTTGCATTAATATGCTACCCATAAGACCAAATACCTTGTTATCAACTTCATCAAGTGTCAACTTCTTATTGATGAATTTGACTGGCAGGATGTAAGTGAGAACATTTCACATGGAGAAACTGTGTTATTTGTTTTAGGTAAGTCTTCTGTCCTCTTTGGCTGAGGCATTAATGATGTTAACAACGAGATCCTTATTTTGTCCATGTGCTGTAAAAGCTGGGTAGGACATGCATTACTAAAACAACTTTATGGTGGAAGCGATCCTTATGTTGTTTGCAATCATCAGGATTTACTTAGGATACCTATGCTGGAAAAATGAATACTTCTAATATAGATTCTTTTAGTGATTTCTTGCAAATTCCTGGTGATAAAAATTCCATTTAAAGGCATTTGTAATCCAACCTCCATCATGCTACTATTATGTGTGAATGAGATATTAACTGCTGAGAAAATTATACAACCTTTGTATGGTTAGCATTGTTACTTTGTTTTGTTGTGCAAATATAAACCCACACAAGGATATAATTTTATAACAATTTTTTTTTTAATTTGCCTTTTGATTCTTCTTTTATAAGCAAGAGTAGTTGCAGCTATCCATTGTAAATTGACCAGTAAACTAAATGAAAAATCTGTTTAATAAACGCATAGTTATTGTTGTGGTCTTGTGGGTTGTGCTCCTGTTATCATATATCTCTGTAGTTGTACTCTCAATTTGAGGTAATAGGAAAGCTGGAGTGGGAGAGAGTGAAAAAGAATTGAAATGGGACTAAAAACTGGGGATAGAAAGGAAAAAAGATGGATTAGTGCCTTTGTATTTAAAGCAAAACATTTTTTTTGCATATCTACATTATTTGGGATTTGCCTGTATTATACTTGTGTATGCGCAAATATGAACTGCTTTAGCTTTGTTTGACTGAACCATTCATTTTGCTGCTGTCAATTATGCATATTTCACAATCTTGGTTATGCTTCGTAGGGGGTCCAGGTAGTGGCAAGGGCACACAGTGTTCCAAAATTGTTGAACACTTTGGGTTCTCACATCTTTGTGCTGGTGACCTCCTTCAAGCAGAAGTTGTCTCTGGATCTGAAAATGGGTTAGCATCACTCTTTGTTTCTCTTTAACCATTTTTTAAGTGGTTGTCCTCACTCATTATTGTCAGATTTTCTTGTGATTTCATTCTATAATGCTGGCCATTGCAGCATGTTTTGTAAATGTTGCTATACGTTTACTAAACTGTATCCTGAACAAATTTATTTTTATCATTGTTGTAACAGCACAATGATTCAGAACTTCAAGAAAGAAGGAAAAATCATTCCTTCTGAGGTAACGGTAAAGCTTCTGCAACAGGCAATGGAGAAATCTGAAAATAAGAAGTTTGTCATTGATGGGTTCCCGCGCAATGAAGAAAATCGTATTGCTTTTGAAAACATTGTATAGTTTGTAATTTCATCATATCAACATCTTAATCATCTGCTACTGTTATTATTTTGAGATTTGATTTCCACAACTGTGATTACTGCTGTTTGTTCTTAATTTCTGTCATCTTTTATTCTGCAGATAAATGTTGAACCTGAGTTTGTGCTATTTTTTGATTGCCCTCAAGAGGAGTTGATAAAACGCATTCTAAACCGGAACCAGGTTAGGCTGTTGAAATATTCCGTGAGAAGATTTTTACTTCTAATACATTTCTTTATGAGATTCTTTGCTTTTGAAGGGAAGGGATGATGATAACATTGAGACAATCCAAAAGCGACTTCAAGTTTATTTTGAATCAACCTTACCTGTGATCAACTACTACAGCTCAAAGGGGAAGGTCCACAGGGTAAATCTTGTTCTGAAAAATTTGTCAGCTGTTACAATTAGCTAATGTAGCATCAATTTGGCGGTGTAAAAGCATGTTGCAGCTCGAAACAGTATAGAGATATATTATTCTCTATATAATTCAGTTTTTTTATGGGCTGAAGGGACTATCAATTGATTAGATCCCCCATCTGATCTCTTATTTTTCCTTTCCTTTCCTTTTGGTACCTCAGATAGATGCTCGAAGATCCGTTGACGAGATATTTGAGGATGTCAAGTCAATCTTCACCGAGCACAAACCAAAAGGTACCGTGGGTTATATGAAAGAATGAAATATCCTGCAATTTGCTTAGATGTAGTAAATTTATGATTATCAGTTGGATGCATTTGCTCTCTTAGCTGTTTTGAAAGCATATGACAAGAAATACTACCACGAAAGCTTACATGTATAAAATTTTGAAACACAATATCTATGTGCAGTTGTGAAAATTAATACCAGCTAGTTTATTGCTATGTATTGATGATCCAGCAGCAATCCGAATCTTAGGTTGAATCTAACCTCAGAATCAACAAAAACGAACAAACAAGTTCTCTTACGATGTCGTAGGACCAGACGGAGCTGAATACAGCGACGGAAATAAACATAAATGAAATGTAACCGTAAAGGGTAAAGAAAAAATGAAACCCGGAATCCAGATATTGAATTACATGGGCAAGTCCTCAATGGAATTAATTAATTTAGTTATGTATTTTGATGGGAGGGTAGCAGAGCTTCTATCTCCTGCATTCTGTTGCATTTGCATTGCGTATTATGCTGTCTTTGGGGTGTGGTCCCCCGCTCGAAGGAATCTAGTTGGGACTGCGTCTTCCGGAACTGCAGTTATTTTGTTTAAAGACAAGGATGTGTTATTAATTTCTTCCAAGCAACAAAATTAGCAGTAATTGTTCTACTTCCACTACCAAGCTTTTCTTCAGCTGAGCTACTAATCGAATTCCCTAAATAAAACCGCAGTTATACAAAAGGCAGAATAGTCAGAAATCCCATGTGCGTATCTGCTTCAAATATTTTCTGACATATAATTTTACGTACAGCCAAATAAATTTGGGCGGTATGCTGAGAATTGAATAATGAATAATTTTATTTTATTTTTTGGTAAATCATAATGAATAATTTTATTAAAGTATTTATTATTCGTTTGATTTGCGTCATCAAGGAATCTATCCAACGTTGACCAGTATAGGATGATCATAGCATCAGATTTGTAAAACAATTAACGGATCTTAAAAATTCTGATTAATTTAAAGGGGGGGTCTTGTTTGGTGAATCCAACTGGTTTAGAAGTCCGATGATGCATCAACTACCTGATGCTCGCTCCATTTGGTGCAACCAAGCTACTCAACGCGAGGAGAAAATTTTATTTTTTAACCAAAAAGTAGAAGCTCGAAAAGGAAAGAGAAATTTTTTTCACCCCCCATTAAAGCTGTTTTTAGGTGCTTGTGCACTCTCTCTCACGGCTTTCAGGTTTCAACGTTCTTTCCGATGCCACCCTGTTTCTCACCTCTCTTAAAAAATTTAAATACTTTCTCTTTTTATTTTTTCATTTTATTTACTTTTTATATAATAAATATTTAAATGAATAAAATATATTTTTTAATTTCAATTTATAAGTATTTATTATATAAAAAGCGAAAAAAAATTGTAGACAGCACTTTTCCTCTTCTTAATACTACGTTTTTCTGTGAAAATTTTATATATCTTTTTCTTTAATATGTATATATACACGTACTCCTCTGACAATGTGCTATCACTCTCATCCAGGCCACAAAACAAAAATAAATTGCTACCATATCGTTATCACGCCTAGTTTATCTATACTGATATTTTTATTTGATATCTATACTGATATTTTTATTTGATGTACAGTTACGTGTTACATTCTATTAATTAATTGCTCTCACAACCTGTCACTGATGCGTCTGTCTCTTCTATCCATATTCAAGCACCAACGCCCATCCGTATTATTCTTACTCTTTACCTTATAGTGTTTTGTGGCTTTTTTGCAGGGTAAATGCAGCTTGGTTTGACCTTATATTTTGATGGGGAAGAAAGGAGGTAGCTCATGGTTGGCGGCTGTGAAAAGGGCTTTTAGATCTCCTACTAAAGAGACTGACAGGAGAAGTAGCAGAAGAAGAGAGGTCCAGGACCAGGATGAAGATGAAGAGAAGGTTCTTCATATTTCTGAACTCTTTTATTTTTTTTGGTTAAACTGAGCATTTGTTTCATTTATTGATTGTCTGTATTATTATTGTTATCTTATAGAAGAGGGAGAAAAGAAGATGGATTTTTAAGAAATCTACAAACCATGAAACGGCCATTCAACACACCCCTCCCAAGGTAGCAACAGGTAAGTATACTGGTGGTAGTGGTGGCGGGGATGACCACAATCATGCCATTGCAGTGGCGGTAGCCACTGCAGCTGCCGCGGAGGCTGCGGTGGCCAGTGCTCAGGTAGCAGCAGAAGTTGGTCGGCTCACTAGGCCTTCTTATCAAGCGAGAGAACACTATGCTGCCGTTGTTATTCAAACCGCTTTTAGAGGATACCTGGTAATTAACTAACTAGCAGTCGCCCGTTTCTTTTGGTGATGTAAAAGCTTTATTGTTCACTTTGCATAAAAGTCAATGCATTTGATGCCTAAGAATTTGATGATTTAAAAGCGTTAATCAAGAAATCAGAAGTGTTATAAATTTCTGACGCAACCAAATTCTAACTTTTGTTTGGGGTATGTGAATAAAGGCAAAGAGGGCACTTTGTGCGCTTAAAGGGCTAGTAAAGTTGCAAGCTTTAGTAAGGGGACACAATGTAAGAAAACAAGCCAAAATGACTCTGCGATGCATGCAAGCTTTAGTTCGAGTACAGGCAAGGGTGCTCGATCAACGCATGAGGCATTCACACGAAGGCACCAGAAAGTCCACATATAGCGACACCAATAGCGTAATCGAGTCGCGATATCTTCAAGACATTTCAGACAGAAAATCAGTGGTAGCGATGTTACATTATTTAGTTTAACATTTACTTGATCTTGAAAGTCGTAATGTTACCAAAAGAAACCAAATTTATGGTCTCAAGGAACTAGAAAGACACGATATATGTGAGCATGCAAATAATAATTAAGCGACATTTTGTGAAATGTGTACAGTCAAGAGAGGGAAGTAGCATTCCAGATGATTGGGATGAAAGGCCACACACAATTGAGGAAGTCAAGGCCATGTTACAACCCAGGAAAGAGGCTGCAGTGAGGCGTGACAGGACATTGTCTTATTCTTTTTCTCAGCAGGTACATTTCTTGGCCTCATTATATTTTTAAGAAAAAAGCTTCTTGCGGGAGCTAATTCGTTTAATTTTTGGTAACCTATTTCAAAGACATGGAAGACCCGCAGGAGCCCGTCAATAGGCAATGCAGAGGAGCTCCAAGATAAACCACAATGGCTTGACCGTTGGATGGCTATTGATAGTAAAGCAAGAGCTTCAACTGACCACAGAGATCCCATCAAAACTGTAGAAATTGACACCTCCCAGCCTTATTCTTACTTAGCACCTAATTTTAGAAGAACAAATCAAAACCAATACTACCAGCGGCAACCTCCCCAAAGGCCCAATTCACATTCTATGGGTTCTCCACTCCGTAGAACCCATCAAACACCACCTCAACAACCCTCTCCAATTACACCCTCTCCATCAAAAACCAGGCCTGTTCAGTTCAGGTCAGCTAGCCCGCGTTGTATCAGAGAAGATGGGAGCTACAGGTCCTCTCAAACACCAAGTTTAAGGTCAAATTACCACTACCCAGGGAATTTGAATCAACGTGGAAGTGGTAGTTACTATTGTAACACTGCGTTGCCTAATTACATGGCTGCAACTGAGTCAGCAAAGGCTAGAGTTAGATCCCAAAGTGCACCAAGGCAAAGGCCATCGACTCCAGAGGGAGACCGAGTTGGGTCTGCAAAGAAAAGGCTCTCTTTTCCTGTCCCAGATCCTTATCTAGGAAATGGCTATGGAGCCGGTGGCGGTGTTAGTTATGGGCATAGTTTAAGAAGTCCAAGTTTTAAGAGTGTTAGCGGTGTACATTTTGGAGGGTTAGAACAACAGTCTAACTATTCATCTTGCTGTGCGGAGAGCCTTGGAGGTGAAGTTTCACCTTCTTCAACAAGCAACCTAAGGAGGTGGTTGAGGTGATTTAATGGCTCATTAATGGTGGCAACATAAATGTGAACCATGGCATTTAATATAGAAACAAGGGAGACATGATTTGAGTTTCCTGTTAGGTAGTTAGAAGCATGAAATTTGTCACGTGTGATTCTCTTTTGGGTTTTCTTTCTTTCTTTCTCCTATATTTTTATTTTAACAGTAAAGATTAGTGTCCATAAACTTCTTGTCCATATGATGTTCATAATTTGAGATATTACTCATTTGCCCCCTACCTTTGTTCTCAACGCGACATATAATAGAAGATAGAAGATAAATTTAAAAATAAAAATTATGTTATAACTCATATTATATTCCTAGAAAATACAATAAGATATATCTTAGTGAAAGAAATTCTAGCCTTCTTTTTTTTTTTTTTGCTGCTTTATATATATATATACATATATAAAAGTCTATCATCAAGTCATTCGTGAGCAGTAACTCCGTTATTTTTTGTTGTACTTTTTCGTGCTGTCATCTGTGTATATTTGTATTTTTTTGATTTTTCAAAGTAATTTTTAAATTAATATAGATTTGAAATTTTAATATCTGTTTTGTTTTTTATTTTTATTTTTTCATTAATTCAATTCAATTGGAAGATACGTTTGTAATTTATATTTTTTATTTGTTAACCTAAATCTTATATATATTTACGAATATTAGTTTCCTTTTTTTAAATTTATTTACTAAATTTAAATTTATTATATTTAGAGTATTTATTCGATAAATTTAACTTACCATAAGTCAGTAATTAAAAACTGTCATATTATAAAATAATTTTTTTATTTCTAATCTAACGATTGAAATTTTATGCGTACAATAAGTTAAATTTACCTAATTATTACTCTTATATTTATTTTATATTCTATTACAATAAAATTTAAATTTTATTATAAAGTTTTTGATCTTTATTATTGAAAATAGACAATTTAGTTCAAAATAAAACTGAACAAAAAACAAATAGCAATATTTGTTGCGAGAAAAATTCAACAGAGATGGGCTTGCTGCGAGACAAGATCAACAGAAATGGAGTTTCTTTATTCAATTGACCAACAAAAAGTTTTTCACTATGCATGTATTACACGTGGCTATTAATATGTTCTCTAATCCATTATATTTATTTTACATGTTAGAAAAGTTGCTGAAATTCTTACAAGGACTTTTTTGTAATTATAGCTAATCATTTTAGTTGAACCCCTTATGAAATAGTCATAGAAGTCTATTATGCATTTCAAATTATGAACATTTATCATGAGTCTTATTTTTATTGAGAAAATTACATAATTTACATTAATTTTAATATTATTTTTTAACAATTTATTAAAAAATTTTATATTTTAAATTTATACTTTTTAAAATTTTTAATTTTAAAAATATATTAATTTTTTTACCTTTTACACGGTATAACAAACTGTTATATTATGTTATATCTTTTTCAATATTTACTGCACAATAGTGTAATAGGGTATACTAACCTATTATACCAATTTTCAAAGTCCTGCAAAAAGATATAACACAATATAACAGTTTATTATATCAATTTTGTTTTTATCTTCTGTAGAAATGTATAACAGGATATAACAGTCTGTTATACCCATTTTCAAAATTTTTTATAGAAATGTATAATATAGTATAACAGGTTGTTATACTTTATCAAGGTGTAACAGCCTATTATACTGTGTTATACCAATTTTTATATTACTATATACTGGTCTTAACATTTAAATAAACATTTGATATGTGTTAATATTTAATATGATTTTTTTACTATAATAAAGTATTAAATCCAATGCAACTCACATGAAAATTAAAAAAAAAAGTCAATCAAAGTATAATTTAACTAATAGAATCATACCTATTTTTCAACCAATTAACACTTATATTTTGATTTTTTTTAATTATAATTTAATAAAAGAGATTTGGTTAATTGTGCTTTAAAAATCTAGATAAAAACATAAACAATAATTTGTTAATGAATGGTTTTAAAAAAACATAGTAAAAGAACAAAATAAAGGAAAAATAATTAAAAGAAAATAGAAGAGAGGTTTTTAGAGGAAAAATGATGTGAAGGTAATGTAAAAAAGTGAAGGGAAAGAGATGTGATTAATTTGGTGTATTTTTTATAATTAGATAGATTTTGGTGTATTATTAAAATATAATTGTTTAATTGATTTATTTATGTATAAACCCCATTTTTATTTGTAAAGTAACAAAAAATGGATCCAAAACCATAAATTTATGAGTATTTATGAGTTTAGGCTTCAGTCCTCTAGCGACAGTATTATACTCTCGCAATCAAATAATCCAAGCGTTGCCAAATGAAAAAAAAAAAGCTATAAATAATCTGGCTCGCTAGAATAGGGATGTGCAGTCCGTAGTTCTTTCGAGAAGACTGTGCCAAACAATACAAAATATGCCACATAAAAAAATAAAAAAAAATCTAAACTTTTAAATCGAGAGAGTGCGGTCCTCCAACAAAAAGACCGGAGCCCCTTCCTATTTATGCAAAGTGGCATCTCAATAGATCTGTCTTTTGTGATTTCCCTGTACTCATTTCCTGGCTAGTCCTGTCTTTCTATCTTTTTCTCATGTAATCAAAACTTAAATCATGCCATGTGCAACATGCATCAAGTTCTTATCCTCACTGAAATTGATAATGATCATTGAATTGTTGATGACTCCTGTCATTCGTCTTTTCTAAAACAAATTTGTGGGCAGTAACACCAAAAATTGGATCTTTCTATATGGAAGAGGAGAAAATCCAGAATGCTATAATGCACTTCAAATCCTCCAATTGAGATACAGGTTGGGTTAGTTTCTTGAATTTGATCCATACTTTTTTTATGGAATAAATCGATAATATATCCTAATGTAAGAAAATTAGTTTTCGTGTTTTGTATTATTATTTCTCTCCATTGATAAAAAAAAAATGAATTAATTTCATTAAGAAAAATCCATCTTGATGTTACCCATTTTACCAAGTATTGATCTCAACTCTGATCCGAATTCATCCTGAAATTGCAACGTTCTAATTTTATTAGAGAAAAAAAAACTAATTTTGAATTAATTTTTTCTTTCTTAAGACGGGATTTATTAAAATTACCGAAGAAAAAAAATGTAAATTTATATAATTTAGGTTAGGCAGCTTTTTAGTGAAATACAACTACTTGATAAACATATCATAATATAAATAGGATAACCATTACATATCAAATGCGTTTCTAGGCTGAATATTCGAGCAATTTGGATCGAAAACTTGCCAATGCAAATAGATGAAATTCACTTTAAAAAATAATTAAATCAATAAAATTATATATAAAAAAATCAAACTGAATCAAATAAATTAATTTTTTTATATATTTTATTTTTATATATAAAAATATCAAAATAATGTCGTATTGATGTAAAATAATATCTTCCTTAGACACCTAAATTGAAATTATTTTAAAAATTTAATCAATTTAATTTATTCAATTTTGTATAGTATAAAAATCTAATTGAACCGAATAAATTATATATTTTTAAAAAAATCAAATCAAATAAATTAAATATTAAACCGAATATATCGAAATAATTATCGGTTCAATTTTCTATCTCTGTACGGGCCTTATCCTTAATACCTTATCATTGATGTTTCACTTATGATGATAGGAAAGATCAGAAGTAAACACAGCATTCGGCAAAAACTTTATCTTGGCACAATAGTCGAAGTGTTTTTATTTAAACTCTCTTTTGGAAAGAAGATTCTCTGAAATTGCTTTAGCAAATAACGTCATTATGATCACAGCACCCCGAAAGTAATAAGACCATCTCTATTTATTAATAGACAGTTTCTTAAGATAATGTTATATAAACGTAATAATCAATTATGTTATTTTTAATTGAGCAATTTTTATATCCACTATTTTCATTTAATATATTTTTATTTTGTACGTTTATGTTGGATGTTCTTTAGTTTTTTCGTTTTCTTTTTTGGAAAATTATATAAAAAAACCACCATTAAGTGATTTTAAATTAAAATTTTGACGGAAATCAAATTACCAGAACTAAAGGGTTAATGCATTAGATTAGAGATAGAGATCAATCCTTTGACTTAGAAAAAATTGATTCAAATTTGACCTAATTCATTATTAATTTATTTATGATCCCATTCAATTTAATTCGTTATGTAATTCATTTATATTACGTGTTCATTTTACTCTTTATACAATGTGCATTGTAAAAATAATTTTTTTATATCCATTTTTGACATTTTTTTTTTAAAATTTATGATCTTTTTATGTTATAACCTAGTCCAAACTCGACTTACCCTATCGACCACTTAGCCACCTATAGGGGTGGAGCTATAAAAAAGTAGCTTAAGATTTTAGAAAGCATTTGGATCGGTGTTTGAGTTCTACCAGTTACCTCAAAAATATTTGGTTAATATAAAAAATTAATTAGTAGCTTTTTGAATTTCAAATTGATGTCTTTCTAATTATTTTGAATTTTGAAACTTTTTAGGAGCAGCTGATAAGATTTTTTATGCAAAGCGAAATTAGCAGTAACAAATATGTAAATCATTCGGCTTCTCACACTTTTTGCATAGATATTTTTTATCATCAAGTGTTAATATTTCACATGTCAGATAATACGTAGGAAAACTCATGAGTGATTTTTTATTTGAGATTTTTCTATAAATTATCCTTTTGATTGTAAAGAGTATTAAAGCATTATTTTAATTCTTAATTTTTCTTTTTTGCTTTAGATCTTATTTTAATTATAGTGTGTTAAAAAATTATTACGATAGTTTGTAAATTTAACCAAGTTTATATAAAATATATTTTTGAAAATTTTTATTTATTGTAATTTTTTTAAACTTAGTTGTTAGATATGTAATTTGTATATTTTTATTTTTGAAATTTATTTGTAGATTATATAGTAAGCAAACATATTATATCGAATTAAAAAATAATATTCATGTTGACAATTTTAACTATTAACAACAACTACATAAATTTTTAACAATACTTAAATATTAATCAGTTATTAATTATTATTAATAGATATCGACTACTAATTAGATTCAACAATTAAACCAAACACTCACCTAATTTAAAAATCACATTTTATTTTTTTTTAACTTAAATTCTAGAAAACAAGAGAATAGAATGGATTTTGAAGTATGTGATTCATATGTAGGGTGAGCATGGGTCAGATCGAGTCAAAAAATGATCTGATTCGAAATGAGCCAAATCTGAAAATTTTCTTATTTTCTCATATAAATCGATCAAAATTATAGTTTAGGCCTGACCCAATCAATCTAAACTATTTAAAAAAATTTATATTTTATCACCACCACACAATATCTTTTCACAAGACAATTATTCAACAAAATTTTCAAATAATTACAACAAATATTTTTCAAAAAATAAAAACATCCAACCAATTTTTTTAACAAATAAAATTATACATGACAATTAAAAAAAAAACTTAGTCCCTAATTTGAAAAATACTAAATATATTCTCTATATTATATTTTTCATTTTTCTCATTACAAGCAAAAATAATATTTAAATTTTAACATCTATCTTTTTACTTTTCACATACAAATTACCTTTTAATGCTTAAATTTTTTTTAAAAATAAAATAATTATAATATATTCTAATCATGTTATTTGAATTTCCTCAAAAAAAAAATTCAACACAAATAATCTAAAATTCAAATCGAAATGATTCGAATTATTTAGATTAATCGAATCGATTCAAATTTTACGTAACTCTATTCAGTCCTCTAGTAATTAACGAAACTAGAAACAAAGAGGTTGACTTGCATACGAAATAGAGCAGTTGAAGTTAAAAATAAAGCCTT
>CANXYI011305730.1:0-12314 GCA_948208565.1 Hura crepitans | reverse complement strand
ATGATGGGTTGACCAGTTAACTTAGGGTTTTGCAGTTACTAGTTGTCTGATATTCAGGCAGTGATTTTATTGGTGGCTGGAGAGGTCTACGGATTGATCTCCATTATGTCAACCAGATGTTGATGATATTTATTAGTGGCTAGAGAGGTCTATAGACTAATCTTCATTATGTCACCCTATTTTTTATGATACTTATTTGTGGCTGGAGAGGCTATGGGCTGATCTCCATTATGTCACACAGATACTATTTACTTATGTCTAGAGAGGCCTCAGCTGGTCTCCATTATGGCACACATGCCGATGTAGCTGCGTTGGTCCAGAATGGGGACCACTACACTAGTTTATTTTCCCTCTAGATCTAGTGTCTTTAAGTGTCATCTTCCTAGTCAGGCCAATGAATTAAATTAAGTAAAGAAGCAGAATAATTACATAAGATAAAATTTAAGCATAATTGGATGACTTTTTTTTAAGGATTTGTAAAATACAGACACAAAAGGCATTTTGGTCATTTTTCACATAAGTTATAAACCAATTGATTCCAGTAAAATATGCATGCTATAAGTATTTAAAATTACTTTAAATAATTTATGTGGGTCTGAATGATGTTTCATGACATACAAACACCTTAGGGGTATTTTAGTAATTTGGCACCTTATTGTGTAAATTGAATTAAATAATAAGATTAACTTAGTTAGTAGACTACATACGTATGACAAGATATAATGCCATGTTTTAAATACTTTAAGTTCACCACTAAGTATCTCGTATATTCAATGTACCTATTTTGGTGCACAGGTACTCAAGAGTGGTATCCTACCTCGTGAAGCATATCGAGGGGAGTTTAGAAGATAATTGAGAAGGAATAAGAAGCAAAGGTTCTACAATTTTGATATCTACGTATTTAAATGAAGTGGGGTAAAAACCATGATTTTAAACTATATATATGTTATGTATATAAGTAAGCATTAAACTGTGGTTATAATTAAGTAGTCCTACATATTTTCTTGTGAATGTATGTTTAGCTATGATGTTTGATGTTATGTGAGCCTAAGGCTCTATAGATACATGTTTTATTTGTGACCTAAGGCTTGAGTTTGATGTATGTTAGATGATTATGTTAACTGAGAATGAGGGATTAGATGGGTCCAAGGGATATGATAAGTAGTGTTGAAGTGCTTGCAGGTGAAGAGTAATATTAGAGATAATGACCCAGGCAGTCATAGTGCTACTGAATTTTTAGATAGTATGAGATTGCATTAGATTCCCTCTGTAATGACTGAACCATGTAGATACTAACCTAAACAGGTTATAGGAACTAATCGGAGTGATTTTAGAGTTAGATAAAATTGTCTAGTATGGCATAAGTAAAAGTTAAACGAATGACCATAAGGGAAATTTCAGGGTAGGTGACCTTATGGGAAGTGCACCGCTTATTAGGTTTCTTTGGGAATCCAGTAGGGGGTGTCATAGTGACTTTGAGGGGTCAAATCTGTGACCTCTTTATTTCCTTTGGCAAACAATGGCAATTTTTACACATTTTTCTACAATAAATTCTTTTCAAAACTTAATCAAATTCAACATAAAACATGCATTTATCATTTCCAATCAATTTACATGTATTTTACATAGATTAAAGTATCAATTAACAAAAGCTAATGGCACCAAAATGCAATTAATTAGCATCAAATCCATCCATTAACCAAAATGTTTAGAGAATTTAGTTTTCTAACCTAACACCTAATTTCAATCAAATGAAAGTAGATAAATAAAGATTAAGTTTATGTACATACTCAAAAATCTTTGTAGAATGCAGGAAACCTGTTACAACCCTTAATTTCACATTTTTTCCTTTGAAATAAACATTGATCCCTCTTCTTTTGTTCTTCTTCTTTAACAACTTCAGCAGCCTAAATTGTAGTTAACCTATTTATCATCATCAGTGGCTCATAGGAATTTCCAAGAATATGTAGCATTAACATTTCTTTGTGAGTAAAAGAAAAGAATTTGCAGAATATTCAAAAGGCAAAAGAATAAAGAAAAAATTAGCTACCAACTAAAAAGAAAAGGATAACCCTATTTTCTCTCTCTCCTTACCCAATATATATACACACATGCACACATGATTGACATATGATAAGTGTCATCCAATGATGCTTCTCTATGCTTTCATGTGTCTTAAAATTAGTTAATTTTCATTAATTAATCAAACTTGTCTACTATTTACTCTTATGATTAAGTTGACAAAGACTATTTTGCCCTTTAAAGTTTCCTAACTTTATAATTAAGTCCATAGGTTGATTTTCAAATTATTAAAATTATCTCCTCTTTTAATCTCACTCAGTTACCATAATCCTTATTTCATATATCCAAATAAACTATTAAATATAGTCCATAAATTTAGGTCATTACATAGTTAGCCAAAAAATCTACGGACTAGCTACTAGTAAGGACACTATCAATGTACTATTAGGAAAGGCTAAAGAGAATGATGCTTATCAAGCTTTAAAATAATTAAGAGCATTTGACTCTCTAATTAGCATTTACAAAAAGCTACTTACCAATCCAAATGTTCAAGAAAGCTTTGTGAACTCAAGCCTTATCACTTAAGATCAAGAAAGCCTTATGAGCTTCAAACTTAAGCCTCACTAATTCAAGATATAAGAAATTTAAACTCAAGCCTAATCGATTAAATAACAAAGGTATGAACTTTAAGTACATAAGCCACTTCTAAGAGAACAAAAAGAAACTATGGATTAAAAAATAAATCAAAGGTATTAACATTTATGACAAGTTTAAATGAATCAAGTTATCATACTTAAAATGCAATGGGATAATCATTATTATGCAAATTATCATCAAGAGATAGATGTTTTATAATTAAGCAAATTCTATCTGTGTATTTGCTTCCTTCTTAGAAGTATCAAGATTAGAAGCACTCTTGAAGATGGCAAATATAAAAAAAATAGAGTAACCTACTAGTTGTAAACTTCCTTCAAAGATTGCACTAGGCAAAAATTAGGGCACAACCTTTTAGTACAAAAATTTCCTTTCGAGAGCATACTAGGCAAAAGTTAGGACATATAAGATAAATTTGCATGTCATAATCTTCAAAACAAATGGCCTAATCCTCCTTCTCTTTTGCTAAAAGATCAAAATCAGGTAGAATAAGCTTAACTAGCAAGCCTTCCTATTTGTGGCATCCAAGGGACTCCCTTTTGCTAGCTCATCCTAAAGGATGGATCAATGATTAATATAAAATACATGGATCCCATAACACTCTACATTATAAGGAATTATTATTGAAGACTAATTCCTAATTACACATAACATACACAAATGCATACCAATGTATACATGTATTAATGCATAAGCACCACCATATGTGTATTAACATGTGACATTCATGCACTTAGTCATTTCACTTAAGTATACATTATCCATATGCATTAACCATATGTACAACAAGATGAGTTCATTTAAATGAAATAGTATTTCCTTTTGTCTTCAAGATCAATTAAAGACACTTAGTCTAAATCACATTGGAGGCAATTATCGTAACATACCAAAGGCAAAGGTACATATCCCAAACTTATTATGTTAAGGTAATACTAACTTTTGTTACCATACAAGACATAGCACCAGACTCAATTCTATCCACCTTTGATCTTTTAGACATATCACTAAATTTGATCTAGTTCATATTTTATTTTTAGGACATATTGCCATTTGGTTTAATCTATCTTTAAACTTTCGAACATATCACCAACTTGTATTTAGATTAGATGTAACTTATATTTAAATTCTCAATTTTCTAAAGCAATGACTAATTGAGATTTTGTAGATTTTCACTTCACTCGAGGGCAAGTTACATTTAGGTTAGGTGTAACTTATCTTCAAATTCTCAATTTCTCAAAGAGAGGATGTATTCAGATTTTGTGGGTTTTCACTTCACTCAAGAGCAAGTTGCATTTAGATTAAGTATAGCCTATCTTCCAATTTCTCAATTTTCTTAAGCAGTGATGCATTTAGATTTAGTGGGTTTTCATTTCACTTGAGGTAAGTTGCATTTAGATATGGTCTAGCTTATTTCCAAAATCTCAATTTTTCAAAGCGAGGATGTATTAAGATTTGGTGGGTTTTCACTTCACTTAGGGGTAAGTGGTACACAGACTCGGTATAACTTATCTTCAACAAAATTTTAGGTTCTAACCTTCCTCTACTTAGCTATGTGTATCTTTGCTATGCACTATTACACAAATGTTTCATAGCATTTATCAAAGTCTTAATCTAATATTTATTATGATACAGACTTTTAATTGCTTATTAATTTACCTTTTATAAGAATTTCATCTTACAATTGCACATGATAAACTAATGATTAATTTACAATTTAATTTGATAATAAGAAAATGCCATTTAAAGATTTTATTATTAAGAATTAAAAGATTATGACAAACTAGTAAGAACAAATTTACTTTTGCTACGTAAGTACTTCCATTATTTTATCTCCTTTGGTATGAAAAAATAAAATTCTAAGGCAGTACTAAAATAAAAGGGAAGACTTTAAAGGACTTAAAAGGAAATTTTGATAGTCCAGAATAAAAAGATTGGATTTTCAAATTTGATACCTAGACTTTTAACATAAGTTTATATATACCCTCAAATTGTCCATTTTACCCCTTTCTAGATCCATCTTTATCTCTTAGCTTTTGTCATTTGGTTTTTCCTAAATTCTTTTCATGTTTTACTTAATACCTTAAGCAAAACTTAGAGCTTGTATTTTCTTAATGAAACCCATGATTCTTAGTTAATTTTCTTGTCTTTTCTAATGATTCAGATATGAAAATTGCAATCTTATAATATTTTAAAAAATAGCTCTAGTTTCTACTTTGGAAATTCAAAAATTTTTTTACTCTATACAATAGATCTATGTCTTCTTTATCTTTTGCAATGACTCTATTCTTAAGATGGTAACAATGTTTATTAATTTTTTCTATCAACTTATAATCATAATTCTTTCTCTCTGATTTTTGTTGCCTTTTTTCTTTTTTTTTTCAAGGATATGATTTTGATTGTTCATGGCAGTAATATAGGGATTATATGATTTTATAGGTATGATTACATTCTTCCCTTTTTGTTTAATAAATATCCTTTATGGCATCTATTTCTTATCATTTTTTTATCTTATAACCTTATATTTCCCGACTCATGGAGGTTATTATAAGCCTTTTTAGACTTTTTAAAGGGCACTTAATTTTCACACATTTCCATTGTTGACAGTCTATTGAGTTCACTACTTCTACTTGTATATTTTTTGAATCAAGATTTTTGAATTCTATACCTATGTTTTGATGTGAGATTACTATTATTTTTTTCTTCATTGTATTTTGTTCTACATGTTGGAAATGTACCTCTTTATTTACTTTTTCCAATTCTGATGACTTGAAAATCTACATTACCTTTTCTAATTTTAGATATTTTTGCTCCCTTTTAGTCTGTTTTGCATGTAATGTAAGAAACACCCTTATTTGGTTTATATGATTTCTTGTTTTCATACAAGTATGTGGGTATATTGGTTATGAATTATTCCTTAATTTTTATTGTAATAAATGGGTATGTTATATTCTTTATTTATTCTTATTTTACTAAATGGTTTTTATGACTTTATTATATGATATGATGTTATTTTTACTTTCAATTTACCTTTTCACATTTTTGTGGTTATGTTTTCTACATGGCTTTTATTTTGACCTTATCATTGGTTTAATTACTCCATTTCCTTTTCTAGTTTTGTTGAATCTTTAGGATCTATGGTTTTTATTTTTTCATTGCTAACTTTTTAATACTTTCTCTCATGTATTAGCTTAGCAGCTAGGTTTTTACTATAACATAATTATAATATTTAGAATTTTATCCTATTATGATTTATAACTTATGTCTTTTACTTTTATGATGCCAAAACCCAATTTTAACAAAATTTGTTGACATTATCTCTAAACATATTATTAACTTATATTTTGGCTTCTAACACCATATTATATAGCATGTTAGCATTTAAAAATAATTTACTACTCTAAACTAATTTGGATGTTGAACATTTGCTATTAATGATTAATATACTTACATTTTTCATGAAAAGGATATCTAATTTTTGTACATTCTTATTCTTGCATATTTAATATCATTGACTAGTTTCTTATGGAATGCAATCTCACTATTCTTTAAATTCTATAACTTTTATTGTAGCACCCGAGAATTTCAATTTCATGAATAGTACTTCCCGAGGCATGAATAGTATTTTTCAAGTAATCGAGTCACACTAAGGTGGCTGAGGGGGAGTACTAGTCAAAAAACATAAATGAGCAAAATGATGATTAAAATGAAATAATTAGCACCTTTTTACCGAACTAATAAAATTTTTCATGTGGAGAACTAATGAATAGTGACTTAAGTTTGCACTAATTAGAAAATGGTTAGGATGTGCCTAGATTGACCTAGAAAATAGCATAAATTGAAGGTCCAAATTCCAACAAGCTTATCGATGGTGAAATTAGAATTTTTTGAGGTCATTTGCTATTTTATCTGAATTTCCTAAATATACGAGTGAATAGTTATATAGGTTTCCCTTAGCTTTTAGACCTAAGATTTTAGAAGTCCCTTAATTGAGACTTTCGGTAATTTTTAGCACTAAAAGGAATAATTTTAGAGGCCTTGAACATTTAATTTGTATTTTTTAACCTTAAAACTTAAATATAATGAATTTGGACTGTTGAATCGACATGTGGCGTGGTTCGGGCTATCTAACCTTTTAATATAGATGGTTTAATGTGTGTGTGTGTGTGTGTGTGCATAAGATCAAAACACAACATCTTCTCCCCTAAAACCCTAAGAAACTTACACCATTGCTCCCCTCTCTCTCCTATCTCTTTTCTTCCATTAAGCCCATAAAATAAGGCCACCTTTGTAACTTAAACCCCCTATCTTTGCCTTTACAGTCTCTTAAACACAAATATACTGACAAAAAGCCAAGAAATTGCTTGTTTGTAGAGATTCATCACTTGGTGAATAATGACCATTTTGAGTGTAAGTGAATTTTTCCAAGGTTTCTTATTTTTATAAGGTAGTATTTGAGTTGTAGATAATACCTATGTAAATAGATTTTAGTTTGGATATGTGTAGATTTTTGTATAATTTTACTAAATATAAAATCTATTATGTTTGCAGCAAAAGATAAAGAATTGGTGGAGAAAAGGAAAGACAACAACTGAGAGGCATAATTGAGTGCTTTGGAGTCTATTGTAAGTGAATTTGATGAAAAATGCATTGTGTGTTATGTGTGTGTGCATGTGTGTGTACATTTCAACTATGTATATATGTGTATGGAAATGTTGGTTTATGTACATATGGATATGTATATGTGTGATAAATGTGTGTATGAGATGAAGTAAGGGAATTAAACATGAATGCATAAAGAAATGGGGAAAAATAATGTGCATATGTGTGAGTATAAAGTGACCAAATGGTATGGCCATGATGTATATAGTATGCATTTGTTATTAATGGTATCTGAAATGTACTTTCATTGATTATTTAGTGATGGACATAAGTAGTATAGAAAACTAAGGTAAATTAATGTGTATGTGCATTTATATATAGTGGAGCAATGACATGCATGGAAGTTGAATCATGTGTGTGTCTACATGAGCTAAAGTAAGGTTAAGGCCTAAATGAGTTGAATATGTGAGGAAATGATACATGGCATAATGGATTGATAATAATTGAAATGCCTATACATATTGGCAATGTAATGGTATGATAAAGAAAAGGGTTAGTGCATAGCAATATATAAAACCATAATGAGGTAAGTAAAACCTATTATTGTGATGTATTATGTGATACTAGTGTGAGGATAGCAATAAAATAAGATATTGATGAGACATATTTTGAATGGCTAAAGTAATAGATAAGAAAAAAATATGTGCATAACCTCGTGTGTCGTAAAATGAATCACAAAGGAATGAAATGGCAATAATTAAGTGATAGACTTAATAAAAAACTGGGACTGGTCCATATTAGCTAAACCACCTACTACATAGTTTGATAGGTCAACTAGGGAGTTAGTAGCTACTAGTGGCTTTGGTCCTTGAGGATTATTATCTTACAATATTGTATAATAGGTGCAGTTGCCGAGGTTCTAGATATGAACCCTACACACTCTTAGGTATTAGGAGGTCCATACGGGCTGATCCCTGCTACTCGTACAACCTTAGATATTGGTTGGTCCATATAGGCTTATCCCTACTATCCACTAATGTTGGGGGTATTGAGAGGTCCATCAGGGCTAGTCCTTACTATCCTATTACTGGGAGGTCTATTAGGGCTAGTCCTTACCATTCAAGTATTGGAAGGTTCCTATAAACTGATCCTTATTATTGAATAGATATAGGTAGGTGCAACTATCAAGGTCCAAAATATTAGCCACTATACAGATATGGATCCAGTTATCCAATGTTAAAAATGTTGTCTTCAAAGTATGACCCATAAGAGTAAAATAAACACAGTACTCTAATGTGCAACTATATAATTGTAAAATGAGATACATTAAATTAAAACATGAGCAATTAACTGAATTACGATTTGCAACATGGTAACTTAGACCTAATAAGGCCGCAAGGTATGCTAAATATATAAATGGTGAACTAAATTGATGGTGGGATAGTTACATGTATATGACATACTTGTATGATGCATGATGCATGTGAATTTTATACAATACATGTTTCATTAAATTTATCATTGAGTGTATACTCAATGTGTCAATTTTTTAATGCACAGGTAATAGGTAGTAAACTTACAATCCAGCCTCAATGACTAGTGTAGCACCTAACCCTCTCATTACCTATATATTTTGGTTATTTTGTAGTTAATATTGTATAAAGGTTCTCGTGTATATAGAAGGGTTTAGGTCCAGTTATGTAAACTTATTATACAGTAGCTTATAAATATTAATACAAGTTATAATGTGGACATGATTAGAATGTATGATTTGTATGTTGCATGCTTAACTCTAAGATTATGTTGTTTGCATAATAATGATGATGCACAAATTTTGGATGACCAAAAGGGTCTATGATGATAATATGTGTATGAAAATGATTATAGGAGTGTCCTTTACAAATTTAAATTTCTTTGTTTTTCACCCAGACAGTCGTTATGTTGTTGGATTTTTACAAAAATGTGACTCGTAAGTGACTGTTTAAAACAAACATATATGCATGATAAATAGAATTAATACACATATACGAGGAAGGGTTTTAAGAAGATAATGAGATGGCATTGTGATATCTCTTATTTGGGTCTGGTGTTGGATCGGGTAAGAGGTGTCAGATATATACTAGTTTCTTTATCACTAACCTTCTATTAGTTTTTCTTTCTTTTATTGATATAAATAAGGAGATATAAAGATTTGGTTTGAAATGTATTTACTTCTTCACATGTTAGAAAAACATGTTATCCCTTTTCTTATATGATAATTTACTTATCCTAAAATGGTGATTATGAATTAGACAAAAGGGCTATTGAGATTTTTATATTTTGATGAAGGTTAAATCTCAAACACTATATTCTAATTCTATCTTTGATATAGTTATTTTTATAGGACAAAATAATTTGGATTTTAAATTTAGGATACTTTAAGGACAAAGGTTCAGGTTTCTATCTTGCATTTCTATTTCTTGTATTTTTATTAGCTTTAATTATTTTTTCTTCTCTTTCTTTAATTGATCTAATTTAAGTTACATTATTTTGATATTTTTAAAGTAAAATCTATTTGGCTATCTTATAAAGAGTTAAAGGTAACCTTTTAGTTCCCAAGTTTTTGAAAGTTAAGCACTTATTTGTTTTATTTTATAGCTTGATTCTATGACATATTCAAACTAATATAATTGCTCACATGATTTTCTTAAGCCATGGTTAAAGGAAACTATTAAATAACAGAATAGGAGAAGATGATTATTATTATTTTACTTAGGATTTACAAGTATTTATATAAGATAAGAATATCTAACTAAGGAAACAAGCATCTACTTAGCCTATAAATCATCTCCTATGATTTCTCTATTCTTTATAAGGTAAGTTAATTGTTTTATAGCTATATACATATTTGTAACACTCCCTCTCAAGGTGAAGCATAGATATTAACCATATTTAGCTTGTTACATAGATATTCTACTCTAAGCCCATTCAATGGTTTAGTAAATAGATCTCTAAGTTGTTCTTCTATCTTCATATTCAATGGAAATCATATTTTCTTGAATCTTTTTATGGATAAAATGACAGTTAATCTCAATATATTTCATTCATTCATGATACACAAGATTAGAGGCAATATAAAGCGTGGCTTGGCTATTACACTAGAGTTTTGCTAATAATGCAAGATTTAGACCAATCTCATCTAACAAATGGTGTACCCATAAGATTTCACACATGGATTATGCTATAGCTCTATACTCATATCTTGCACTAGATATAGATACAATACTTTGCTTTTTACTCTTCCAGGATACCAAGTTCCCTCCAATAAAGACATAATAACTTGTGGTGGATCTTCTATCAATTTTTGATCCAGCCCAATTTACATCTACAAAGTACTCAATGTGAGTGTGGCCTTTATTACTGTAAAGTATACCAAGTCTAGGAGCCCTTTTCAAATAACATAAGATCTATTCTAAAGCTGCCCAATGCTTAATTATGGCAATGACCATGAATTGGCTAATACACTTATTATGAATGCAATATCAGGTTTTGTAACTATGAGATAATTTAGTTTCCTAACTAATCTTTTGTGTCTCTCAGGGTTGTTAAAAATGATCACCATTATCTTTTATCAAATGTACATTAGGAATCATAAGAGTAAAAAAATGACTTAGCTTTTAATTTTTTGATTTTTGTAAGTAAATCAAGAACATACTTCCTCTAAGAGAAAAAAAATTCCTTTATTGCTTATTGAAACTTCTACTCCCATGAAGTACTTCAATTGCCCCAATTCTTTTGTATAGAAACTAACATGCATGAATGACTTGAGAGAAGAGATCCCTACACTATCATCCCTTGTTATAATGATATCATCAACATACACAACTAAAATAATAATACCGGTGGTAAATTGTTTATAAAAGATAGAGTAATCAGACTTGCTTTTCTTGATCCCAAATTCTTGAACTACCTCATAGAACTTGCCAAACCATGCAGGAGCATTTACCTTTATGAAAAGTAATGGGGAGATCGATCAACTATATTAGAGTCTTTAGAAGTGATAATATAAATGAGCCAATCATCTTCCTCCCTCTGAATTGTAGAAATGGATGTAGTAGAAAAGAATTATTTGTCCTCAAGAAATACCACATGAATAGAAACCAAATACTTTTTTAGATTGGGAGAATAATAGCTATATCACTTTTAAAGGTGAGAATATCCCAAGAAAACACACCTTAAGGCTTTTGGATCTAATTTGGTAACATGAGGTCTAACATCACGAACATAACACGTACATCTAAATATTCATGGTTCCACTAGATATAGTGATTTATTTAGGAATAGATCACTATAAGGTTTAGCACCTTTTAAACTATGGAAGACATATGATTGATTTGGAAGCATGCTGTAGAAATTACCTCAACCTAGAAATGGTTAGAAGCTTTTATTTGAAATAATAAAGCATGATCAGTCTCTAATAGATGCATGTTCTTTCTTTCAGCAACTCTATTTTAAGAGGGTGTATCAACTTAAGAAGATTGGTAAAGAATACCATTTTAGTTCATATATTTTTGAAATGAATTTGATATGTATTCTTGAGTATTATCACTTTGTAAAATATGCACAAAAGTATTAAACTGGGTTTTTACTTTAGCAAAAAAAAAAAAAGGGAAACAATCTTGGACCAATTTTTCATAAAATAAATCCAAGTCAAGTGAGAAAATCATCTAGAAAATAAACAAAGTATCTGAAACCAACTTTAGACATAATTGGACAAGGAACCCAAATATTTGAATGAATGAGTTCAAATGCAAAACCCAGCTTATTTATTAATTCTAGGACCTAGAGAGCTACAATGATGTTTTATAAGATGACAAGACCCAAATTCTAAAGAAGATAAATCTTGAAATTATGGACAAAGTTCCTTCAAGCTAGGTAGATTAGGATTGCCCAATTGACAATGTGCTACAAAAGGAGAAATAACACTAGAACATGCAACAGAACGAGGTATCCATGAATCAAGGATGTAAAGACCATTAGACTCGTGTCCTTTACCAATA
>CANXYI011305652.1:0-12247 GCA_948208565.1 Hura crepitans | reverse complement strand
ATTTTTTATGATTAAAAACATTTATAATGGATTTAATGGGCACTAGAATGCCATGAATTGACTTGATATACACTTGTGTGGCACTATGCCCATTTAAACTGATAAATGCGATAATGAGTGTGCACATGTTATTGTCTATGTGAAAATGTCGTGTGTGCATGAGTGCAATGTGCTACTATGCTTAATACGGATTTTTGACATACAATAGATATATATGAGTTGCATAAGCATAAAGAGGCAATGTATGACTATTTGGCTATTAATATCTTAAAATGCCATATATTTATCATTTGAATCGATACTTGAGTCTTTCTAAGACATAATGATATGATGTTGTGACCAATGCCATTACACCTTAGGAAATAGAACCTATGTGTGTAATGGACATCATTAGGCTTAAGTTGGCTAAGTGTACATGTTTAGGCCATGCATTGGTGCATTAAGGCCAATGGTGATTTTGATGGAATAAAATGATATAAAATGTGAAGTTGGTTAAAATTACACATAATGACATTTTTAATGATGCCTATATAGTTAGAAAAACTAGTTTGGATAGGTTAACTAGTCAACTACGATTGTAGTGGTTACTAGCATACCTTCGAGCATGAGACCTACGGGTCATTGATTTACATGCCAATGGGTATGAGAGCCTTCAAGGCTTAAATTACATGTTGACGTGCATGAGAGCCTTCGGGCCTAAGATTACATACCGATGTGCATGAGAGCCTTCGGGCTTAAGATTTATATACCTATATGGTATGAGAGCCTTCGGGCCTAAGTATTATGCATCTGCGAATGTGAGAGCCTTCAGGCCTAAGTTACGCATCTATGGATGTGACAACCTTTGGGCTTAAGTATACACATATATAGATATAGAGAGCTTTTGGCCTTAATTAATTCTATTATCTAGCCTTAGTTAGTTGTCTTACTGATATGGGCATTGCTTAAACAATTAAAATGGCTTAAAGCTACATAAATTGAGATTACATGTTATATGGCATTAATATGTGATATGTGAACATAATAAGGCTTAATGACTCAAACTGGCCTTAATGTTTCTAAAAGTGTTTATTATCATTTGTATGACTATTATTGGTGATTATATGTGAATACAATGCAAAATACTAATATAGACAGTTACGATGTGCATAATATCAATTATGACAAAAATTTAGGTATGTCATTATCCATTGTGATTTATGAGTTTGGTATGGCTTTTTACAAGCTGTTATGATATGTTATGATATATACTATACCTTATGGCCTACAAATGACCATTATATGATAATTGTGATTTTTGGCATATTTGATGCTTAAAGATTATGAGTTTATGTATGTGATGCATTATGCTAATTAAATGGTGGTTATTTGATATTTATCTAATGCCTTGGTAATTATGCCACCAAATGAATTATTCATAATTGAAAAAAACATGTTTGCATATAAGATTCCAAATATACATGAATGTGATTTTTAAATAAAAAATGTCTTGAGTTGCATATTAATCACTGAAACTACATATTTGTGATATTAATCTGAAATGGCTTGTGTGAATATGGGCAATTTAAGATTAGCCTTTTTACAAGATAAAGTGATTACACCACTAAGCAAAAGCTTAACGCATTGCTTATTTGTGATGTGTAAGTAACAGAGCAGCAGATTAGAGCCACAGCTTCTGCAATCATGAGACATGAAGATAATCTTTGCATGGGTATTTTTATATTCTTTTTGTATTAGTAATGATAATGTAAATGTAATTTCTATATAGCCAGTGTGCTCTTGTGATCTCGGAGAGATTGGGTCTAATCTACTTTTTGCAATAGGATTTTATATTAAATATTTTAATTGTGGATTTTACTTTCTGTTTCTCATATATTGCGTGATGATTATTGAGTTTGTATGTGAGATTGTTGATTGTAGAGAGCATGAGGCTCATTATGTTTATAATGTGATTTGGAGGGTTAGGAGGACCTGTGTGAGTTAGAGATGTATGTTTTCATTATATAAAAGTGTTTTTAAATAGGTAAAAATTTAGGAAAGTGCCCTAGTACAACCATTATGCTACTGAATTTCCAACATGATAACCCTAATGTTTACCTCGATTTGAGTGCCAAAAGGTTTTCAATGTTTTATTTCATTTTTTAGTCAAGAAATGTTTCCTTATATGAAAGTTTTAGATTTTAAGTGATTTTGGATAACAGAACTAGATATCATTTTGCATACACGCATCCTCCATTTGGGTCTCGTGTACGAATTGGGTAGAGGCGCCACATACATAGCTAGTATATTGATCAAACGTTGTTTTAGTAGTTACTCCAACAACCATAAGGAACACTTTTATCATAATTAAAATGAAAATGCACAATAACACATAATTATTTTATACTTATCTTGTATGGTTAAATAGTGATGTGAAATATGATCTCACCTAAATACTTCATAATTTCTTCATGTGAAATATGATCTCACCTAAATGCTTCATATTTTCTTCATTCATATCAAAATAGAATGTGCTTAAGAACTCCTCATTCATCTATCATAAGTAAGACATTTCTTCTTAAAAAACTTATCCCAACTAATACCCCTAACTAGCTTGTTGAAAGCTAAAGTAATCTTTAATGCTTTCAAAGCTGCGTTATTGGTGTAGATAGTGCATAAGATTTTATTTTATTTTATAAAATAAGATACTTCTCCTATGACACCCATTCGCCCATTGATTGAAATCACTTGATTTAGGAGTGGCACATTATGTGCCTTAGGCACTAGACACATTACATGTTTGCATTACACATTCATAAAAAATAACATATACATAATAATTCATTCTTAAAGAATTAAACTTGCCGCATGCTCAATCTTTGTTATCATTTCAAGTCTTAATATATAAATGTTAGAAGATCTTTAGGTTAAATAAAATGAAAAGTATAATAATAAACTAAACCATAAACTCAATATAATTACAACTGATAACTTAATAAACTCTTGTCTAAGTTTAAAAAACAAAAATGAATGAAATCCAAGGAACAAAAGACTTAAAAGAGCAAAAACATAAAAAAAAGTAGGCACATGAAATGAATGCTCCACGAATAGCTATAAGAATCCTACATGTAATGCTTCATCTACTGATGCTCACCTATAACTTAAACATAAAAAACCAGCATGCTAAGTGAATCGTTTAGTGATCTATAAGCAATTTTAGTTTACCTCACTAGCATCACATCATATACATTATGACTCAATAACATTATTATATCCAAACAAAACATAGCAATGCATGATCTTACTTGAACTTACCTCAAAGATTGGTATCACTTATGGTTCATACATGTACATGTTCACGTTATAACACAACAATCATGCGTACATCAAATATTTTACTCTTACATATCACATTCATTATTAGTGAGCCATATTTAATTACTCATTTGACATCTCATACATATTTTCTTCTTTATCTCATTTTAGGTAACACACGACGAACTAAATTAAGTATATTTGATTAGCCTAATCTATTCCTTGACAAAGGTAGACTAGATAATCAGTAAACACATATATATATAGTACCCAAGTGGGGCTTATGCAGCCATACCCATAGTATCACATGTGGTATGAGCACATAATAAATTGTATGGTACCCAAGTGGGCTTATGTAGTTGTATCCATAAAATCAAAATTACTCTAGAGAGCACACACATAATGTATAGTACAGAAGCAAAGTTCACATAGTTGTACCTATAATATCATATAAGTCATAGTATTGCTACAAAAATCCCTTATCGATATGGCAATCTATCCCAATGCTAACTTTAACCTAGCCATACACGGGTATAGTTTGTTAAGTTCAATTATCATGCCAGTTGTCTTATTCTCTATTTCCATGTTTAATTATCACATAATACACATTTTAAACACAATACTCATCATAACTAATTTATTCTCAATTTTATTTAGTTATCTCATATAAAACATTAAGGAATAACCTCATCCCCTATTATGTCCACACATTTGTCTCATGTCACATAGTCATCTCACCTCATAATTACTTCACATAGCACACTTATCACATCACATGTCATATCTCATCATGCTTAATTTAGTATGTAAAATTATCATAGCATGCTGCTATATAAACTCATACATTTCAATAGCACTCACTACATCTATTAATTCCACAAAATAAATCCATTTCTAATTTATATTTAGGTTACAACATCCATCTCATGCATCCTTATTTAAACACAAAATTATGTCTCATATATGCTAAAAAAATTCATACATTATATTCCTTAAATAATGTGTAAAGGTACTATAGAAATCAAGTGGAAAATGGATTACAAAATCTTTCAATTTTGTAAAAGAACAACAAAATCCATTATACTATCAAATGAGAGTCATGCTTTGTGCGTCATGATCACAAACCCAATATTTTATCCAGAGACCAAGTTTTTGGTCGAAGGTAGTTACAAGCATGAAAAACAAAAGGTGACAACCATAAGGCCTATTTTTCTACAAAATTCAACACAAAATTTGACAAAAAAATAGTAGCAGACTTGCACAATTCAACTCAAAATCATACCAATTCATTTCTAAATAAAGCCTAATATAAAAAACATCAATTCTAGCACATTTTAACAATTTATCACAAATATTTACACACCAATTTCATAATTAGCATCAACAATTGCATAATCATAGCATAAAACCTAATAATCAAAATTTATGTAGAAATTAAAGGGAAAATGCAAAATTCCTTATTTAGAACATTTTGAATCAATTTAAGCATTATAATTGCCTTCCTCTTTAGCTTCCTCTTTTTATCTTCTTGCTCTCCTTCTGCTTCAACCATGGAAACCCCAATAAAACATAATACACACACAAACATAATAGAGTTTAAATGCAAAAATTAGTTAAATGTATAACTTAAAACTTGGTTTTGAAGAATTACCTTGCAATTGATGCTCACAAGAATGCACTATAACTTTAAAGCTAAGAAGAATGTACGTCAATTTCATTCAAAAAGAAACTGAAGTAGATTTTAGAAACTTTTACCCTTTAAATAGATGAACTAGATTTGCCTCCTAAATCCCATCTAATAGCTCTAATAGTTCTATGGCCCAAAAATCATTTTTGGTCCTTTTAAAAATTAATTTAATACAATTATATCATCAAATGCATAAAAAGTCTAAGTTTTAGGTTTTTTTTTATAAAAGCATTTGTTTATTTTAAAATCCCAAAATTTTTTGGTTATTTATCATGCATGCACACACACAAATTAATTATTTTATTATTTATTTTAGGCAAAATTTATGGGGCACTACAACTTTTCCCTCTTATGTAATTTCGTCCTTAAAATTACCTAGATTAAACATGTGAGGATACTGATGTCTCATTATGTCCTCTTATTCCTAAATGGCTTTTTTAGTATTGTGATTCCTCTATAATACCTTCACTAATCAAATTCATTTGTTCCTCATCTCTTTTCTCTCACTAGCCATGATCTTAACATGTTCTTCCCCATATGTCAAATTTTTCTATAACTCTATGGACTCTACTGAAACTATATGAGATGAATCTGATCGATACTTTCTCAACATCGACACATGAAACATGTTATAGATCTTATCTAACTCAAGAGGTAAAGACTTTGTATGAATAGATAAACTTAGGACTAAGCTTCCCTTTTCTACCAAATTAAAGAACTTTTTTTCCAAGGTGACACTTTTAAGAACACCTTATCCCTAACCTCATACTTAAATGTCTTTTCTCTTTATGTCTACATATGACCTGTATCTATCATAAGCAATCTTTAAATTATCCTTAATTACCTTCACTTTCTCTTTGGTATATCAAATAAAATCTAATTAAAACACCTTATCCTCACTCAAATTACTCCAACACAGAGGAGTCCTACACTTTTTGCCATAAAGTGCCTAATAAGTAGCCATTTAAATGCTTGCTTCGTAGTAGTTATTATGTGTAAACTCCATAAAAAACAAGTATACATTCCAATTACCCTCAAACTCTATTATATAATTATATAACACATCACATAACTAAGGCAATAAATACTTAGGGTTTCAAGGTTTAGACTGGCCATCTATTTGTGAATAGAAAGCCATACAAAAGTTTAGCTTCATTTAAAGTGTCCTATAACTTCTTCCAAAACCTTGAGGTAAACCTCAAATCTCTATCAGACATAATGAGGTAGGCACTCCATGTAACCTTACTATCTCTTACACATACATTTCAGCTAACTGCTTTAAAGAATAGTTAGTTCTCTCTTGTATGAAATTAGCCTACATAGTTAATCTATCAACTATCACACACACTCAATCATGCTTCTTCTAAGTTAATGGAAGGCCAACTACAAAGTCTATAGTGATTCTACCCTATTTCCATCTGATATTTCAAAAGGCTATAGAAAACCTAAAGGAACTTAGTGTTTACTTCAGGATTGGTGTTTAGTTTTAACTTGCTAACATGTCAAATTATTAGTCATATATCCTACTATGTCCCTCTTTATACTTAACTAACAAAAGTGAGCTCTTAAGTTCTAATACATCTTTTTACTACCTAAGTGCATAAAATATGAATTGCTATAGGCCTTATCTAAAATCATTATCTTTAACTCAGCATTATTTAGCACAGACTGTAACACCCCACACTTTGACCCAAATAAGGACTTGAACAAGTTATGCTACTATGAATACTAGAACATCTAACTAATATAACTAAATGCTATTTCAATATATTACTTTGACTTTGTTAATATCGAGTTATGGTGCTAAAAGAAATTAATAGCATGATGGCTTAATCGATAAGACTATACAAAATTTAGAACTTACATAAAAATACTTCTATAAATTCATAATCCTTTCTAATCTCCAATTCAAATATCCATCTCATCATCAATCTCAAAACCTAACAATATGAACTGTAATTTGAATAATCACATATTACACCATTCTTTACAACTTATATAATTATTGTATATTAATATTAATCTCATTCCAACTATAATTTCCATTATCCTTATCATAAGCTTATATGTAACTTTAATTAGATATGCATAATAATGTATACAATGTATGTCTATTTTTAACACTTCTTTAATCATATTAATTTACATTAATAATTTTAAAATAATAGAATAACCTTTTTCTATATACATGGAATTTGAAATTCACTTTCTTGACTTAATCTTTTATGTTTCTTAATGCACTATCTAGTTTTACCCTTCCCATCTTTAACTCCTATCTTAAGGTATTCATAATAAACTGAACATCTTATTAAAGCTATTTAGTGTTCAACTCAAAAAGAAATATAAAAAATGAAATGACATAAATTAATGGCCACCAAAACACCATATCACATATTCTTAGTAACAAATTTTAGTATTCAAAATTTCCATATTATAGATAAGCTTTAAGTCTAATAATTCTAACATTAATTCAATTGACTTATGCTAAACATGTAAATATTCAATTCAATTTTCATTAATGTGCTAGTTACGTTATTAACTATCTATAAAACCTATATAAGCTTTATTTATTTCAATTATTGTAATTTTTTATCTTAAGGTTCCATATTATGCTTGTAAATAAATATTTATTTATGCCTCTAAAAACCTTATGATAGGTACTATTGTTAGGATAGCAAGACATGCATTCATATATAAAACTAAAGTGTCCATGTATGACATAGAATTATTTATGTGACAATTAGGGCATAGTATGCCTAACTAATAAATATAAGAATAGCTCTCTCCCAAGTAAACATGTATGCATTAAACTATGGAACAATTATGCAACTACAACAAATGGTATTCCTTTAGTTGGTTAGCTAACTTATCCTAAGCTATAAAAAATTGTCGATGTAGATCAAGGTATTTAATCTTTATATCCTTACTTAATTACTATGATTAAAAATCCTTTATACTTTATATTTTTATACTTCTTTGCATATTCTATTAAATTGATAGATTACTTAATATTTAATACATTAATAACATTTCAATTTATCACACTTTATTATTTAAGAACATAGTTTGCATTTATTCATTAATAGCAACCAATAAAACAACTTTCAAATAAACATATATCATTTACATGCTCACATAATTTACATGTAAAGTATCAAGTTCATCAAAATAAATTAGATATTCAAATACATTCACTTTTTTTCAAATTGAGTCACAAGGTATATACACAAGTATCATTCAAAAATTTCATAATTTTATTTAAATTTTATCATAATTTAATTAAATGAATAAATTTCACATAGTATAGTGTTTAACAATATTATGTATTTTAATCTTTAAAACTCATTTTTATTAAACTAAGCATAAATATAATTACTTGTGGCAAAATTGCTATTATTGACTCAAAAGTAAAGTTTGAATTTCTATACTCCTTTTCAAAATTTATGCAAATGTATCTATGTTCTAGCTATAAAAGCCATGTAGTTTTCAAGTTTACACTCTTATTATCTTTAAATTTCACTTTTAATATGAAAACTTTAATACAAGACAAACTTTTAATTATGGACATGTATCAAGTTTTTTCACAATTTGTAAGCATAAGAAACAAAACTTATGTTGTTTTAGAATATAAGAAGTTTCATTCATTAATACACTACCATTAACAATTCCTTATTAGCATTACACATGCAAAATTTTTAAAATACCATATAAAAACATTTTTACAATGTATTTCATATTTACACAAATTTTCAAGCTATAAATACATGTAAAATCATAAATCGAATTTTTCCAATAGAAACCACATTTTATCTTCCATATTTTATCAAACTTAAATCAAGTAGATGTAAGATAATGAATGTTACAATAGCTTATTAAATCCTACTGCAAATTTGTAGCCTTCAATTATTGACTAAAGTTTACCAAACTTAGAGTTCAAGTATAATTTCATGTCTATTGATATACACACATAAAACACCATTTAACAAACTTGCTGATGGTTTATGTAGAGATTTTAAGTACTATTATAATAATCATATTTTTTATAGGAAGGTATATATTTCCATAAAAAGACATTAACTTTTTTCGAAGACAAATGAAACAAATAACATTAACATATAAATATCAAAATGTTAATAGATTTAACTCAAACCAAAATTTAGAAATCATGTCTAAATTATGTTTTTATATTCAGTTGCCACTTGTGTAGTAATTTTGTTCCTAAAGTGAGGTTTTTCCATATCATATTTAGAAATTTAGTGTTAATTCACTTTTAATCTTGTTTAGTCTTGTCTAGTACTATATAATAAACTTTTCTAATTGATTTAAATTTTAGTATAATTTCTATAATTTTTTATTTTTTTATTTATTATTATATTATTTTTTTCTTTATAATAATAGCATAATTTTGTAGAAAGAAGTTTACATCTTGGGTTCTAAACTACTGTATTCCAAGTTTTAAATGTTTATTTTATAAGGCTTAGCTCAGGCTTACATACCACTACAATTATGTTAAAATTATGCCATAGAGCATATATGTAATGGGAATATTTTATGTAGATAATAAACTTTAGTTTATAACAAAAGGCATTCTTTATTACTATAGTGCTTATGTTAATTCAGTCCTTTTATATGATCTTAAACTATGTAATAAAGTCCTTAGTATATTCTCAGTTCTGAGGAAATTTTGAATTAATCATAATATGAGATTGTTATTCCATGCAAATGTGAAATACCAAAACTAACCATAGTTAAAGTATTAATAAGATGGTGCATTGTTAACAGGAATAAATTTGCACATGTTATGCTTTTTGGCCTAGTCAAACATTAGTTCTCATAAGTTGTAAGCATGGTGATGCTTGGAGATAACACATGGATGCTTGTTTGAGAAACAAGTTCATTGGAGACCCGACATGAGCATGTTCACATAAATAAATAATCTATATCAATTAAGTATTCTTATCATACAAGTTATGTAAGTATCTTCTGACTTAACATCACCAAGGTTATTCTAAGTATGGAGAACTATACTTTAACTTCAATGCTCTTACATTGCTATGATGTATACATAGCAAGGTGATTAGGTATGGTTTAAAATACCTAAAGGTAGTTGAGTGATAAATAGAGAATTCACCACTCATATTATTTTGTAGAGTTATCTCACTATTATAATATGCCTTTATTATGGGAATCTTTGACTAAAGTAAAATACAAGTGGTAATGAGATTCCCAAGGGATTTTTTAGAATTAAAGGAATAAATAGTAGAACTAAGATATTTAGGCATTGCTTTAACATATGTAATTAAGCAATGAGTTAATACATGTCCATACTCAAACAATAATGAGATAAAGTCTAGTGAAAAGATGAATTATAAAGTAATTGTATATGGAAGGGTTAAGTCAAATCACTTGACATTTCTGACACATGTGGCTAGACACTACTATGGATTTGTATATAAGTGCATAATTGTTTGAGGATTAATTATCAGGCCAATAATATTAGACCATAAGAACCCTAGTTGTACTAATACTCCTATGCACTGTGCACTGCTAATGTGCTTTGGAAACCTATAAGGTTACACACTATTAGAAGTAAAATTAGATTCAAAGTGTTTGAATAGATTAAAGATACGGGATATCATTAATAGATGAATAAAGAAATATACAAATGATTGAGATTATAGCTTAGAGATAGATTAGGAAATAATGATAACAATTTCCAAAAGTCTACCAAGTCAAATTTCAAAAATCGAAACTAAGGTTTCTAAAACTATACTTTATTGAGTCTAGTAGGCATATATTTTTTGCTCTACTTTTTATAGACCTTTTAAGAGCTAAAATGGCTTAAATCATATTATTAGAGGGCTGGCTCTATTGAGCAATAGACCCATCGAGCCATGTGCAAATTACACATAGGCTTGAAAAGCCTATGCATATGGCTTTCCTATAGAGCCTTCTAGGTCAAGTTTTAAGTGTTAAAAGCTTACTTAAAAAGAAGTACAAAAGGGATTATACTTTTGATCAATTGTTAGACATATTACAAATATATAAAATCAATGTAAAACCTCTCCCGCTCTCTCCCATTTGATATTCCTTGTTCTTTGTTCATCTGTGCAATTTTTTTTGCCAGCACCGAGAAAATTATATACCCTTACTCCTGCTACTTCCCATGTGAATACCTAAGAGGTGTTCCTACTTGAGGATCACTATGTTTTGTGACAAACTAGTGAGTAAAGTAGAAGAAAAGGAAAATGCATAGTTATTTACAGTAATATAATTTATATTACTTTGTATAAAACTATATATAACTACTTTGAATCATTTGCATTTTTTAAAAAAAATAATTTTCCACTATGTATGTATTGAAAAAACCAACAATGGTATTAGATTTGGATTCCCAAATGAATTAAAATTATAAAAAATATTAGTTATGGTTTATTGAATCAAAAATTCAATTTTTTTATTTTTTGGTTTTATGGTGCTATTGAATTCTAATTTTTTATGGTCAAATCAATTTTTAATGAGATTAAATTCTTATGTAGCATGTTTTAAAATAAAAAATTATATAATTTCTTGTCTTGAAATTCATATTATTGAAGCAAAACCCTACCTACGCATATAAGAAGGGTATATGCATAAGGAGATTGTAATATTGTTGATTTTTATGCTCAGCAAAATTGAATATAATTTTGAATGATTTAATCTTAATTTGAATGAGATTTTAATTCTAAAAAAATTGGAATGAAAATTATTTTGAAGAAATATGGAAATTAATTAAATCATGATTTCGGATTTTATAGTGGTACTAAAACTAAAATTGCACAATTATTGTACTAATTGATTCAATTAATTTCTAATAATTCCAAAATTGATTTTTCATAAATATGAGATGTTTATAAGGTTAATTAAAGGTTTATAAGTTGTAAAATTTATTTATATATGAATGAGATTCATTAACTTGCTTGATACCTAAGATTATCACAGTTTTGTACTATGTAATGTTCGTTTCTGTCTCTTTCATTTGCCATGGATTTAACAACTTATAGGTCAATTTTTATTGAATAAAATTGATCATTATAGGTCTAAAAATGTGTCATGGATTTTCAGAGCTAGTTATAAGTAGTTTGGATTAATTTCTCAATCTGAGTTACAAATGATTAAATTATTCACGTAGAATGTAATTCTTTGTGATTACCACTTAAAGATTTTTTATTAAATTAATATCCAACATGATTGGATTTGGATTTCTAGAAATATGTGTTATATATT